>PVJC01028470.1:0-22551 GCA_004026665.1 Murina feae
TAAAATATCTTTAAAGAGTGTAGGTAACATCAGTTCTCAGATAAATAAAAACTGACAATGGAACCATCACTAAGATGAATTTAGGTAGAAGGAAAGTGATCCCTGGTGGAATATCTGAGATAGCAATTACAAAATAAGAAAGGCTGAAAATTAAATAGCTAAGCATTTAGTCTAAATTCAAAAAAGAAGAGAAGGAAATGGTAGACTTTAAAGCAGAAATTAAAGCCATATGAAACAAGCCTATAGTGAACAATTCATAAAGCCAAAGTTGATTAAAAAGACATAAAATTAACAAACCTGGTGAAATTGACCAAAAGAGCCCTAACCGGTTTGTCTCAGTGGATAGAGCGTCGGCCTGGGGTTTGAAGGGTCCCAGGTTCAATTCCAGTCAAGGGCATGTACCTGGGTTTCGGGCGCATCCCCAGTAGGGAGTGTGCAAGAGGCAGCTGATCAATGTTTCTCTCCCATCGATGTTTCTAACTTTCTGTCCCTCTCCCTTCCTCTCTGTAAAAAAAAAAAAAAAAAAAAAATCAATAAAATATATTTTTAAAAAAAGAAAAGAAATTGACCAAAAGAAAGACAAGGGAGGGTATAAATAATAAGAATGAAGAAGGAGCTATAACTACAGATGCTACAGAGATTATTATAATAAAAAAAGTGTACTCACATTTTTGTTTAAGGAATAATTTCAAATGGTAGGTTATTGCATGTGTTGTGGTAAAACATATTAAGCCTTTCAAGACCACTTCTCAAACATGCCAAAAATTTTACTCTTGAATAAGTAAGAGGGTAGAAGGTTGAATTAAATATTTTAATCCTTTACTTGAATTGTTGAAGAATTTCAAAGATTTTGGTAAAGATTTGTTTGGGAATAATTGATGGATAAATATCTTTTAAAACAGAATTTGTGTTCCTTTTTTTTTTCCCTTCCTCACCTGGGGGGCAAAAGGGGAAGGAGGGAAGGAGGGAGGGAGGGAGGGAGGGAGGGAGGGAGGGAGGGAGAGAGAGAGAGAGAGAGAGAGAGAGAGAGAGAGAGAGAGAGAGAGAGAGAGAGAGATATGTGAGAGAGAGACATAGAGATTGGGTGCGAGAGAGAGAGAGAGAGAGAGAGAGAGAGAGAGAGAGAGAGAGAGAGAGAGAGACACATAGATGTGAGAAAGCCACATGGATTGGTTGCCTCCCAAAGGAGCCCCAACCTGGGGCTTAGAGATCGACCTTGTAACCCAGGTACACGCCCTTGATTGGGAATCAAACCTGTGACCCTTCGGAGCACAGGCCAACACTCTAACCACTGCACTATGGCATGTGTTCCTTTTTAATATATAAAAAAGTAGGGAAGTATCATTTAGTAAGGAAATGTAAGCCTAAGAAATTGTGAGACCCTTGTGCTTTTAAAGGTGTTTGGTGTTACTAATAAATTTTTGCTGCTTGTACCAAAAAGTGATGGCACATTTGTTAGAATGTTCTATAATATAGTGTTTTCTTTCTCTTCAGAAAAAAATACATTGTCACCAATCCTGTAGTACATATTCCCATTGTTCAACTGAATTAAACAGTGTGCTTAGAAAAGATGTTAAGCCCTAACCCGTTGGGCTCAGTGGATAGAGCGTCGGCCTGCAGACTCAGGGGTCCCAGGTTTGATTCTGGTCAAGGACATGTTCCTTGGTTGCGGGCACATCCCCAATGGGGAGTGTGCAGGAGGCAGCTGATTGATGTTTCTCATTGATGTTTCTAACACTATCCCTCTCCCTTCCTCTCTGTAAAACAACAAAAAAAAATCCATAAAATATATTTTTTAAAAAAGATGTTAATTTACCAGGCAAATTCCTTTTTTTCTGTCGGAGCAGCAGCAAATAGAAGTGGTAGACTTTGTAGATAGGCACTTTGAAGTACACTGGCCAAACCCAGTTCATAAGAAGTCCTAAGTGGACAGACATCTGCAGATCCAGAGAACCACTGGTCCAGATTACAACAGGCCCCAGGAAGGACTTTTTGGATGGATAGGGAGATAAGAGAATGAAATTGGTAGATTAACTGGCAAGTTTAGGTGGAAAATTATGGTGGTATACAATTCCAGAATAAACACAAGTTACACAAAAAAAGGAAATGTAATCTTAATATACTACTTTGCTGTGTGTTATTTAAGAGACCTAAAATTCTCATCTATTCTAAGAGCAATATCTAAAACTAAAAACTAAGAGATAGTGGTATAAACATCTTATTAAGAAATATGGGGCTGGCTGGAGAGGGTCAATGAGGGAAAAGAGGACAGGTAAAGAATTACTTAAAAAAAAGAAATATGAAGGAAAGCATTCAAAGAAATAGCTAGAAGTTTGAGGTAGATGTAGGTTAAAGAGATGGTGAATGCTATTTTTTTGTTACAAGGTTTTTGGTAGTGCTTGCTAATAGTGCTAATTAGCTTATATGACTTTTATTTTATGAGAGTAAGAACTGAAGCTTTTGCAGAAGAGATCTGACTTATCACAAAATTTGAAACTTTGTAATTTGGGAAAGAAAATAGAACTGCTCATTGAAAAAGAGGATAACTGTCAAGTATTTGAAGGAGTATAGACTGGAAGAGAAATTCTCTTTATTCTGTTTAGCATCCAAGGGCACACATCCAATAAGTGGGCACTACAAAGAAACAGATCAGTGTAAAGAACATTCTAACTATTAGGGTACCCAGAAATGGAATGGACTATTTTGTGAGGTAGATTTGAAAGGGCTAGATGGACTCCATATCCATATTTAGAGATGTTTTTGAGTAAATTGCAACAAAAGAAACAACTATAATTCAGGCATATTCAGTATTTAAAACAAGAAAAGGTAAATAAGCTATTCGTACAACATGTTATAAGATTTGCTACATGCAAGTTAAGTATTATTTTTTTAAGCTTTTATCATGTGGTTTACAAAATTAGGATTTAGAAGGATTTTTTTTTTTTATTATTATGTTGGGACTACTGATCTGTTTTGTCTTACTCTTACTACTTTTGTCTGCCTTTGTTTACTATTGTTTGTTTTTCATTTTCTAATTCTGGTTGAATTGGTCAAGTTTCTTTGCCCATTTTTCCTGTAGTGAGTTTTAGGTTATCTATTATCCAGTTTTTGACATTACCTTTTTCACATTTAGATTTATATTTTTCAAGATGTGTGTATAGAGATTCAATATACTTATCCTTTCCCCAAGCAAGAGGAAAACGTTAACTTACCTTTACTTTCTAACTCCTTCCAAATTATGGGTTTTATTTCCAAATTTTTGTATATATTTCACAGGGATAAATAGATTTCTGGCTATAATTTTTGCTGATTTATTTGGTTGCCATATTTTTTATTCTTGTGCCTTTCTATTTCTTGAGTCATTTCCATTTTTTGTTGGGTTACCAACTCCAGTAATTGTATGTATATGCGTGTGCACGCGCGCACACACACACATACACTCTCTAGGAGTCCGGTGCACGAAATTTGTGCACAAGGGCGGGGAGAGGGGTGCCCCTCAGCACAACCTGCACCCTCTCCAATCTGGGAGCCCTCAGAGGATGTCCTACTGACGGCTTAGGCCTGCTCCCCATGGTTCTCTGCTCTCTGCAAACCTGCCTGCTTGATGCCACCGCAAGCCCTGGTGTCTGCTCTCTATGGGGGCCTCCTTGCCCTTCACTGTCAGGGCCAGGGGTAAGCAGGGCCCTGCTGTCTTCTCACTCGCTGCGGGGACATTCCCGCCCCACCCCTGGCTGCTCAGGCCTGGAGTGGTCGGGGGTGGTTCAGGATCCCGGGTGCCTCGGGCCTACTCAAGGGCCTACAGGCTCAGAGCAGCCTGAGTCCCAAAGACGCCTGCATATTTTGCATACTCCTGATTGGCTGTGGGTCGTCACGGTCAATTTGCCTTTCTCTTCTATTAGTGTAGATATCATTTAGTTCCTTTTTTTGTATTTATAATTGTGTTGTTTAATTTACAAACATTTTGAAATTATGTAGTGATTTCTAGTTCAATTGCATGATGGTTCAAATATATACTCTATATTATTTCAGTCCTATGAAATTTGTTGAGACCTAATTTGTGGCCCAGCATGGTCTGTTGTAGATGTGGACTTGAAAAAAATGTGTAATTTGCAGTTGTTGAGTGTGGTGTTCTTTATATATCTGTTGGGTTAAATGTTAAAATCTAATTATGATTGTGTATTTTCTTAGTTTTCCCTTTAGTTTTATCAACTTTTGCTTTATATATTTTGCCTTGTATTTTAATTTTTCCTATTGAATACTTATTAATGTGATAACTGATATATTTGGATAGCTTGACATTTTTCTATTATTTTATAATTGTCCATCTGTTCCTTTAATTTTCCTCTTGCTTCTGTTTTTAGTTATTAAACCATTCCAAAATGTAGTGGTTTAAAACAATAACCATGTATTATCACTCTGAGTTTCTTGACTGTGGAATTAGGGAGTGGCCCAGCTGGGTGGATCTGGCCTAAGGTCTTCAGAGTGTTGTAGATGGTGACTGTCTGGGGCCATCTTGAAGGCTTCTTTGTTCACTGTTCTGGAGGACTCAGACAGCTAGGGCTCCTCAGGCCACTCTGTCTCTGTGGTCTCTCCAAGTGGCTGCTTTAGGGCATCTTGACAGCTCTGGTACTCTTTCTAGCTTCAGAAGTCAGACATCACTCCGACGGTTTTGTTTACTAAACCCATCCATATTCAAGGGAAGAAGGAATATAATTTTTCCCTCTAGAAACTTTTTAGGATTTTATCGTCACTTTTAGTGGTTTGAAATTTTACCACAGTATTTTCAGTTGTGAATCTCTTATGATGGTAATGGTGGTGGTGGTGGTGGTGGTGGTGGTGGTGGTGGTGGTGGTGGTGGTGATGATGATGATGATGATGATGATGATGATGATTGCATTCACTGGGCACTTTATATCTGAAGAGTCCTAACTTTCCTATTTATCTCTGGAAATGTCCTTCTATAATTTCTTTGGTTTTTCTGTTCGATTTCTAGACTTCCTGTCAGAGAGCTGGCAGAACTTGGGGTTTATCCTTCTTCCCTCTTTTCATACATTCTCTCTGTGTCCTTTGTTCTGCATTTCTTTGGTGAGTTCAATAGTTTGGTTTACTTACTTGCTTTTTAGCTATGTCTATTTTTCTTTTTGGCCCATCTACTGAACTTCTTTTTTATTTCCTAAGTTTCCCAATGTGTGTTTTACAAATTTCTTTAAGGATATTACATTTACTTTACAGTCTTCTGTAGACCCTCATAACTCTGTTTTCTTTGAATTTTGTTCTGTTTATTATATTTATTTATTGCCACTGTCAAATTTTTTTCCTCAAATCTGTGATTGTGTGCTCTTGTTGGGAATCCATGTTGGCCTCTAAGAGTGTGAAGACTAATTTATAAGCTGCTTTTATAAGTATATATGTCTCATCATTTTATCTTTGTATGCATCCTCCTCCCAAAGTACTTGTCTTGAGAAGAATAAGAAGAAAATATCAAGAGGATTCTCTCAATGAGAAAATACTGTGATTTCATGTTACAAAAAAAGTTGAACTTCCGTTATGATGTACTATGAAGAACACTTTTTTATTTCAGAAAGTAAATCTTAACCATGATTTCTATATTTACTCATCACTAGCCACCGCTTACCTTACCCTCAGCATGTTGTGGTCAGTTTTAAGTTTTAAAATATACATGGCTTCTATAAGTATTTAACCAGCAAAATAACCTCTTACTAAGAAACTACCTTCACTGTTTTTTTTTAATGTAAGTTTTTTTCTCTAAAATTTCTTTAATAAATTTTGTTTTGTAGGTTTAGTTGTGGAGAAATTATTTTGTCTTGTACTTAGTTTACATATTTAAAAACAAAGTTGGGATCGATTTGTGTCAAACAACAATGAATTTATGTATTATTTTGTGAAATTTAGAAGTGCTTTTGCTAAAGAAAGAATGAAAAATTACTATATTATAACTCTGGACCATGTTAGAGACTCAAGATTGACTTAAAATTTAAACATAGTGTAATGTTTATTCTTGTCCTCCTATTTGTCAGGGAATCTTAACTAGAGTGAGAAATTTTCTGGTTCTGTGTTGAGAGTGCAGGGCACAAGAGATTTCCATAAAAAGGCAAGGGATTTGCTTGGAAGAACATAGTGGTTTTCAAACTTGGCAGTAATGAGTTAGAGCTAACTCCTTTAAAAGAAAATATTAATTCACAATATTCCTTATTGGGTATTTGTGTGTGTGTCTTTTTATCTGAGCTATACATTCTTGTATTTGCATGTGTACATATAGACTTACATTTGTAAGCCATGGTATTTATGTATAAAGAAAATACGACTTTGGAACTTAACTATCTTGCCACTTGAGTTGAGGATCGGCCAAATATTTTATTGTTGCAGAATACCCAAAATAATTTGGTCATGTCTGAGTGCTTTTCCCAAATTCCCTTGCCCCAGGAGGTAATTTGGAGAGTATAAATGAACCTTACTATATTAGGATTCTCTCTTGAAAGATACACATTTTTGGATTGAATGAAATCACCTCTTTTTGAAATGACAGCAGTCCTAAGACTAAGAATCACTTGGGGCCTAGAAAGGGAGTTGTGGATATGGAGCTCTGTCTGGGTGAAATGCATGCTCTTGTGTTTAATTGTCAGTATTTTTTTCATATAAATGGAAGAATCACTTGATACAAACAGAGGTATACGGTGACTATTGTCCAGAATATACCTCTCCCACTTCATTTTTTCCTCAGGTTTTCTATCCATCTATATGTGGCTGTTTCTCAGAGCTCAGTTCCAAGCTTTCTTCTGTATTCACTGAATAAATGCGCCTGGATTGATCATCTTTGGTTTCAACTACTTTTTTAAAATATATTTTATTAATTTTTTACGGAGAGGAAGGGAGAGGGATAGAGAGTTAGAAATATTGATCAGCTGTCTCCTGCACACTCCCCACTGGGTATGTGCTTGCAACCAAGGTACATGACCTTGACCGGAATCGAACCTGGGACCCTTGAGTCCAAAGGCTGATGCTCTGTCCACTCAGCCAAACCAGTCAGGACTTAACTACCTTTTTTCATAACAACTCCTACGTCTATACCTCAAGCCCACTGGTTTCTGCCGAGCTTCCAGACTCTACCAGCTCTCTCATAGGATTCTCAAAACAAATTTTTGGCTGAAAGTATTAACTTTCTTTTTAAACCTCTTTTTGTAGTTCCTGTCTTAATGGGAGGTATGCTACCAGCCACCTAATTTCTCCCAGCTGGCTATCTAGGAGTTACCATTGACTTCTTCCTTCACCTTAAGAACCTCTAGTCAGCTGTGGAGTCCCTCTGCATGGAAGCGCTGCTCCCCCGTCAGCCTAGTGCTGCTGTGCAGGCCTCTGCCATTGCCACCTGAGCTGTTCTAGTCGCTCCCCATAATTCTTCTTCCTGCCTCTAGTGTCTCTTTCCTCCATCCATGTTATATATTGTTATCAGTTACCTTTCCAGAATATATATCTAAATGTATTACTTTTCAAAAAATCAGTCTTTCTTCACCCCCCCACCCCCCTACCCCCACCCCGTTGCTTACTAGATAAAATGTAAACTCTTAAATATGGCAATGCTTTGGAAGCATTGCCCAGTCTCCATACCCAGCCTCAATTTTAGACCTTTTATACCCTGTGTTCTGACCACACTGAACGATGTGGTCTTCCCTGGATCTTCTCTGTTTCATGGGATAGAGTGTTAGCTCAAGGTATGTCTTCTGCTTGGAATGCCCTTCCCTACAGACTTGGAGCATTTCTATTTAGTTATTACTTAGCTGTTTTGTAACTTGCATGAAAAACTGCACTCTCCTCTGATCCTCCACCCCTTTAATTTTGTTTCTGATAACTTTGTTCACATCATGTGGTAGTTATTTTTTCTTCCTCTGTGAGCTACTTGAGAATGGGAAACATATGCTTTTGATTTTTATGTCCTTGGCACCTCATATTGAACTGATACCTAGGAGATGCTTTGAAAATGTTTGATTCAGAACAACAATCATATTCGCCATTATGTCTGTTGCATAGTCTACTAACTTATTCTTGCTATGTTACTTAATCAGTTTGAGTTGCTGTAACAAATACCACAGGTTGGATGGCTTAAACAAGTTGTTTTTCACACTTCTGGAGGCTGGGAAGTCCAAGGCACTGGCAGATGAGGTGTCTGGTGCGGACCTGCGCCCTGGCTGTCTTGTATCCTCACAAGGCAGACAGAAAATTGAGGTCTTGGATCTCTCATAAGCACACTAATCCCATTCATCAGGATTCTGCCCCTCATGACTTCATCTAACCCTAATTACCTCCCAAAGTCCCCACTTCTTAATACCATCAGATTAGGAGAAGGTTTTCAACATAAGAATTTCCAGGAACCCTAGTTGGGTTGGCTCAGTGGATAGAGCGTCAGCCTGCAGACTGAATGGTCCCGGGTTCAATTCTGGCCAAAGGCATGTACCGTGGTTGCAGGCTCCTCTCTAGGCCCTGGTGGAGCCCACGCACACAGAAGGCAGCCAATTGATGTGTGTCTCTCATCGATATTTCTTTGTCTTTTCCTTTCTCTTCTACTCTCTCTAAAAATCAATGGAAAAAATATCCTTGGATGAGGATTAAAAAGAAAAAGAATTTTGCAGGAAACACATTCAGTTCATAACACTGTGTATATAATTGGCTCTCTGAGAAATTTCCCTCCCCCCTCCCCCCACTGAATTTTCTTAAATTCTGTTGAGCTCTAATTTACAAGTAATAAATGCACCTATTTTAAATGTACAGTTCAGTAAGTTTTGATAGATGCATGCACCCATGTCACCATCACCATAGTCAAGGTACAGCTCATTTTCATCACCCTCAAAGTTCCCTTATACTCCTTGGTTGTCATCAGCCCTACTCTTACCACCACTAGTCCCAAGCAGTTCTCCGGCACTACAAGTTCATCTTTTGTAGAATTTTATATAAGCAAAATTATACAGCATTCACTCTTTTGTGTCTGATTTATTTTGCTGAGTGTGTTTTTGAGTTCATTCGTGTTTTTGCATCGATAACACAGTTCATTCCTTTATGTAGATCTAAGTTTCTGTCTCAGCATTTTCTTCCCACCTGAAGAACTTCCTTTGCTTATTATATATGTGTTCTGGTGAACCCCCAGCTTTTTTTTTTTTTTTAATTTGAAAAAATTCTTTTACTTTCATTTTTGAAGAATATATTCATTGTATTTAGCATTCATCTAGACTTTTTTCTCGCGCTTCTTATAACACTTTCTCTTGTTTGACAACTTTTCAGGAATTTATTTATTGTGCCTTGTACTTTTCTTTGTATTTATACTGAGGAACGGGTTTATTGAGTTTCTTAAATCTGTTGATCTATGTTTCTTATCATTTTGGAAAATACTTTCGGTAGTTTGATATTGTCCTGTGGTTCTCTTCTTTCTTTTACCTTTCTTCTCTCCTTTCTCCCTCTCCCTTTCCCCGTTTTACTTCTCTCTTTACCCTCTTCATCATCATTTTGCTTTCTGCATCTTGGGTCTCTGAAATTTTCTTTTTTTTTAATTTTTATTGATTTTTTACAGAGAGGAAGGGAGAGGAATAGCTAGAAACATCGATGAGAGAGAAACATGGATCAGCTACCTTTTGCACACTCCCCACTGGGGATGTGCCAGCAACCAAGGTACATGCCCTTGACCGGAATCCAACCTGGGACCCTTGAGTCTGCAGGCCGATGCTCTATCCACTGAGCCAAACCGGTTAGGGCTGGTCTCTGAAATTTTCATCTGCAGTATTTAATATGCTGTTAATTCCATTCAGTGATATTTCCATTGCAGATACTATTTTTAAACACTAGAAATTTACTTTGATTCTTTTAATTTCTATCATTTCCTCATATTTTCCTTTAAATCTTTGAGCATACTTATATGCTTACAATAGTAGTTTTAGTGACCTCATTACATAATCTCATTTCTGTGGCTGTTACAGTGGACTCATTTCACCCTCATTTTCAGGTCACATTTTTTTCTTCTTCATATATCCACTAATGTTTTATTGGATGCTATGGACATTGTAAATTTTACATTGTACGATGGAATTTTTTTCATGTTTTAAAGAATTTGGGATTTTATTATGACAGGCAGTTGAGTTACCTATGAATTGGCTCTGTACTTTGGAGGCTTGTTTTTGAGCTTTGTTAGGAAGCATCTAGAATTCTTCTACTCTAGTGATTCTGCTTTTCAAGTATGAATCTTCAGGTTGAATTAATTCCCTGTATTTCAACAAGGAGGACTTTTCTATTCAGAACTCCCCTATTTCCCAGCACTCTGGAATTGTTCAGCTTGTAGATCTCTGTTTATTCTTTGCCTTGCCTCATGGAGTTTCATCCTGTATGCCCTTGCTTAGTGTTTAGCCATAGACTCAAGTGGACCCCTGTACAGATTTCTGGAATTCTCTGTGCATAATCTTTTCCCTGATATGCTTCTGGTCTCTGCTTGAGTTCTTCTTCCCTGTACCACAGTCTGAAAAGTGCCTTCAAGCAGAAAGCCAGGGCTGTTGTAGATCTCACTTTGTTTCCTCCCACCTCTCGGAGATCACAGTCCTACACTGCTGCTTATCGACCAGTGTCTGAAAGCAGTTTTTTATATTTTGTCTGGTATTTTGCTGTTATTTTAGGATGGCAAGTTCATTCCTACATATTCCATCATGGCCATTGAAAATATTTTCCTGCCTTTTTTACTTTTTAAGATAATCAGGGTATATATATATTTTTCCTATTTAGCATTTTGGGCCTTATGGAGTATATTACTATTACCCACCTATATAAAATTTTAACAATATTATTCCTAATCTCCCATTTGTATCCTAATAATTTTTGAGTTAACACTTCACATATGTTAGCTATATGTAATAATGTGAACAAAAAAATATAGGATTACTATATGATATTTTAAGCAAATTACATAGCACATAAGTACATTATATTAAAGCTCATGAGTAAACTTAAAAAAAGTACATAAGCTGTTTTAAATGAAAGCTTCATAAATAGTTGAGTTGATGACTGTACTTATAACTACTAGTTTTAATCTTATTTTCTGATCAAACACTCTTAGAAGTAACAAACAGGCTAATGATTGACACTAATCAAAAATGATCTTTAATGAAGTAAAATGCTTAGCAGTAGTCCTATAAAGTGATGTTAAAATCTGCATGGTTTTACTGTACAACCTCTGCCTTCGCTCTGATAGTCTTAAGGGGGAAAGCAAATAAGAATGAAATCTCATTATTTCATGTAGCAGTTGTATATTGTTAGGCTAATCTTAGCATATGTAGTTATCTTCAGTTTCTTTTTTTTTCCAGATTGTCAGTATTTAAACAGACCACACCATGCGTGAATACAAGCTAGTGGTCCTTGGTTCAGGAGGCGTGGGGAAGTCTGCTCTGGTAAGTTAACCTAACTATAACCAACTAGTATAATACAAGAAGAACATTGCTGTGTTTTTGCTTTGAAGCCTCAAGTCACTAAAGAGAAAAGGTGCCAGTGTTTTTATATGCTTATATCTGACTCAGAGGGGACAGGGATTCTTTCATTACCACGGATATGTAGTTTTGTAATGGTGGCTCATTCATCCTTTCATCACCAAGTGTTTATTGGTCAACTACTATAGTGTTCATGATTCAAAGAGAAATAAGATGGTTTTCATTTTTAAGGAATTTACATTTCAGTAGGAAAGACTACATTGATATTATAGATACCAGTCGAGTAAGCCCTAGCCTAGCCTAGACTTACGTGGAGCGAAGGCCATGTTTTATATGCATGCTGTATTTATTTTGTAACTGTTTATTGAGCTTCTGCAGTGTCAGGCACGGGGGTTGTGACAGTGAACACAAGTCACCCCAGTCCTGCACAGAGCTTACATCATCCTGGAAGAGAGGTGATAAATACACAGTTAAATGAGGAACCACTTGATTATAATTGCAAGAGAGATGACTTTGAACGAAAAGTACAAATTGGTGACAAGTGAGCCTAAATTAGCATTTAAACAACTAAGAGAAAAGTAGAAATTGCTGGGGCAGGAATGAGCAAGGAGGAAAGTAGAGGGAAATGAGGTGAGAAGCAGGCTAGGGTCAGATTAGGATGTTTTTATCCTCGCCTGAGGATATGCTCATTGATTTTGGGGGAGAAGTGGGGGGCAGGATGGTGGGAGGAGAGAGAAAGAGATGTTGATGAGAGAGAAACATCAATCGGGTTGCCTCCTGTGCGCACCCGACGGGGGATCAAACCCGCAACCTTTTTGGTGTACAGGATGGTGCCTCAACCAACCAAGTCACCTAGCAGGGGCAGGAGCAGGGGCAGGAAAACAGTGTTTATCTAACTCTCTGCCCTGAACCATATTTCAAGGACCTTTGCTCTCACATAAAGCATATTAGGAAGTTTAAAGTTCTTGGTGTGATTATATCCTGAGTTTCCTTTGAATAAGAGATTAGTAAGAGAAAGATGCTTGAAGTTTACTATATTCAAGTTAATCTATTTAGCTCAAGCCAAAATTATGTTTAAATTATGTCTGGGTAACTTGGTGTCAGGCTCTCAGCCCACATTTTTACCCTTTTCTCCAGGATTAATAGACCAGATCCTGTTTAAAGCTGTTCAGGAAATATTTCACAGTCATCTTCTGTACTTATCATTTGTTAAATGATAAAATACCTAGTTTCTAGTGTGTGCTTTACAGAAATCCTAGAGATAAAAGTAGATAATATGAAAAAGATTTGTAGACAGCATTTTCCAATGAAAAGCATAAGGCTTCAGAATCAGGATGGTGTACGTTTGAATCTCAGCTGGTATGAATGTGATATTTGAATGTGATTATAAATTTAATAAATTCAATGCGTTTTAATTCCATTTTATCTTTTCCTCAAAATTAGAAAGACTGGTTTAAGACTTTAAAATTTAGAGCCTTATGTCTGTCTCCTTTCAGAGTATGAGATAAAAGTTATATATAGATATACAGAGGAGTAATGGGAGTTTGCTGATAATTTTTATTTTTTAATAAATTAGAATCTGTGTCTTTATTTGTATCTTTGTTGCATTTTTAAATGTAATATGTGTAATAATTAGCAGTGCGGTGTCAGCAGCAGCATTGCTGACAGTTTTGAACATGATCATCTCCTTTCATAGTAAGTTACTCTTACGTATTAGCATGTCCTTATATTGAAAGACGTTTACCTAGACTTTTCACATAATATCATTTAATCTTTACCACATTGTGAGGTTAATAACATTTAGAGGAGTTGATTTTTTTTTTTAATTCTTTAATTTTTCTCTGCCTTTTTTTTAGACAGTTCAGTTTGTTCAGGGAATTTTTGTTGAAAAATATGACCCAACGATAGAAGATTCCTACAGAAAGGTAAAATACGAAAATTAAGTAACTTTTATGCTTGAAGTTTTCCAGTGACTGAAAGTTTGTTTAGTTATATAACTTTAAAGAAATTTCATCTTTAAACTATAAAAAATTAGTTGTTGGATTCTGTATGATACCATAATGGTGGATACATGTCATTATACATTTGTCCCAAATCATAGAATGTACCATACCAAGAGTGAACTCTAATGTAAACTGTGGGTTTTGCATAGTAATGATGTGTTGATATAGTAGGTTCATAAGTTCTAACAGAATCAGTTCGAGTGTGGGATGCTGGTAGTGGGGGAGGCCAGCTGGGAGCAGGGGAAGGGTACATTGGAACTCTATTTTTGCCAAGTTTTCTTGTGAATCTAAAAAATAAAACCTTTTTAAAAGGGAAAAGTTGATCTTGACAAAATATACTATTTTAATTACAAGATTAGCTAGAATTGTGGATAATTTTTATGATTTTATTTCCCAAACCTTATGGGGTGGGATGGGGTGGGTGGTGGGCAGAAGACAGTATTATAAAAAAGACTGCAGCCATACCGGTTTGGCTCAGAGGATAGAGCATCGGCCTGTGGACTGAAAGGTCCCTGGTTCAATTCCGGTCAAGGGCATGTACCTGGGTTGCAGGCACCTCCCCAGTGGGAGGTGTGCAGGAGGCAGCTGATCGATGTTTCTCTCTCATTGATGTTTCTAACTTTCTATCCCTCTCCCTTCCTTTCTATAAAAAAATCAATAAAAATATATTTAAAAAATAAAAAAATAAAGACTACAGCTAACAATATACCAAAAAAAAAAAAAGATTAAACCTACCATTCAACAATAGGAAATTAAGTTCATCGAACTGTACTGACTGAGCAGTTTCATTATCTACACATTGGATACAAAATTGTGCTCTAGATACTTTGAGAAGCTCCAGGCCTAATTCATTATTCATTGAATGGCCTGTTTACAGATTGGGCAGGCTACCACATTTGTCCCACAAGTGGTGGGGCGGTGAATTTGTGGCCACCAGTGGGGCTCCTCAGTCCCTGATCTGACAAAGAAGCAGAGTTTAAAATAGGTTTTAGGTTAATGTTAGAGACAGTGTGGCATTACTGAGATTTCCCCCAAATCAGTTGCTGGTTAAAGCTTTAACTCCACATGGGTACCTGCAAGGCAGGAGATTGACCACTTTTCTCAGTACCTTCTTTTTTTTTTAATATATTTTACTGGTTTTTTACAGAGAGGAAGGGAGAAGGATAGAGAGTTAGAAACATTGATCAGCTGCTTCCTGCACACCCCCTACTGGGGATGTGCCCACAACTAAGGTACATGCCCCTGACTGAAATCAAACCTGGGACCCTTGGGTCCGCAGGCCGATGCTCTATCCACTGAGCTAAACCAGTTAGGGCCTCAGTCTCTTCTTTATTAACAAGTGCCCACTCCGCTGAGAACTGATGCTTTCTGTAAGCCAGCCTTCTCTTTTATAAAACGCTGGGCTTTCCCTGCTGATAGCGCTATTGTAAACACGGTGAATGTTCCTAAAACCCACGGGAATTTCTGTAAGAAGTCTGGCAAGCATCAACCCCACAAAGTAACATGTACAAGAAGGGCAAGGATTCTCTGTGTGCGCACGGAAAGCAGCGTCATGACAGGTAGCAGAGTGGCTATGGTGAACAGACTAAGCCGATTTTTACCAAAACAAAAGCTAAACCTACAAAGATGATCGTGCTGAGGCTTGAATGTGTTGAACCCAACTGCCGATCTAAGAGAATGCTGGCTATTAAGAGATGCAAGCATTTTGAACTGGGAGGAGATAAGAGAAAGGGTCAAGTGATCCAGTTCTAAGCTTCATATTTTGTTTTATTATGTGACAATAAAATCTTGATATGTTCACTTCAAATTAAATAAATAAAACACAGGGAAAGTAGAGTTCCGTTATAAAATTTCACCTTATGCACACAGCTTTGCCAAAGAAGTATCTTTCCCTCCAGCCCTGAGGACTGTATGAGTTCAGTGACACTCACTAGCCGCTCTGTGTTTCCTGTGTCTCTTAAACCAAAACTTTCCTATGTATTAAATTTGGGATATAAGGTAGTTCAGTAAAACTATTCACATAGTTGGCAAAATTGCTCTGCCCCCAAACCTTGTTTGCATTTGGAGTAGATTTAATACTTTGTGTTTTGTTTTCTTTAAAAATCATATGAATGATCATTTTATGCATTTTTCTGTTAGAACTGTACCTGTTTTCCTATAGTTTTTCTGGTCATAGATTTGACCACTAGCTTTCTAGTAATAACAAAAGTCATTACTCAGAGTTTACAGTGGTCAGAAAATATCTAAGCCAAGCCAACAGTGGTAGTCCTGGCTTCTGTAATATTAGAAAATGCCTGAGACTTCCTGTTCCTAATTGTAATACCAGGTTAAGACTCACCGATCTGGCACACTCTGGGGAAACGCTTTGCCCTTGTTCATTTGCACTGGAGTGAAGAGGGGGAGGAAAACAGACTGAGGTTTTGATGTTACTTTTTCACTTTTTCTTCCCCGCCCCCAATAGCAAGTCGAAGTAGATTGCCAACAGTGTATGCTTGAAATCCTGGACACAGCAGGAACGGTAAGCATGCTTTCTCCTTTTATGATAGATTTCAATTTGTGAACAGGTTTTATCATCTGAATAATTCTTTTGAGTAAAAGTAATTATAATGATTAGGAACAAATTTTCTAAATATAGGGCTTTTTAAAAAATATATATTTTATTGATTTTTTTACAGAGAGGAAGGGAGAGATAGAGAGTTAGAAACATCGATGAGAGAGAAACATTGATCAGCGGCCTCCTGCACACTCCCCGCTGGGGATGTGCCCGCAACCAAGGTACATGCCCTTGACTGGAATTGAACCTGGGACCCTTGAGTCCGCAGGCCTACGCTCTGCCCACTGAGCCAAACCAGTTAGGGCTAAATATAGGGCTTCTTAAGTGTTTTTATGTGCATGAAACCATCGATGGTGGACTTAAATTCATATCTCACTATTAAATTATATGTTGAGTTCACCTATGGAATCTCCGTGTTGGGTTTCTTCTCCTTGTGTCCAGGTAAGGATGATGCTGTTACTGCCCAAAAGAAAGTTATTTCAAATCCAGAATTTTAGTTAAGATAGGTAGTTTACTGGGTTTAAATAAGACTTTGTCTCTTGGCACCATAGTCATTCATTTTCATAAAGATTATTTTGCTGCCCTAACCAGTTTGGCTCAGTGGATAGAGCGTTGGCCTGCAGACTGAAGGGTCCCGGGTTCGATTCCAGTCGAGGGCATGTACCTTGGTTGCGGGCACGTCCCCAGCGGGGGTTGTGCAGGAGGCAGCTGATCGATGTTTCTCTCTCGTTGATGTTTCTAACTCTCTATCCCTCTCCCTTCCTCTCTGTAAAAAATCAATAAAATATATTTTTAAAAAAAGATTATTTTGCTTTTATTAGTATTTTAACATCTCAAGGGGCTGGTGACAGATGCTTGTTTTCTGAAAGAACGCTTGAGGATTATTTGGAGCCTCGTTTTCTTACCTTTAAATGCATACAATAACATGAGTATGTCTTGTCTCTGATCACCTCTTCCTCCTGGAAGGCTTTTGCTTATTCTAATGCTGCTTCAGCTAGAACTCTTGGTGAGTTTAGTGTCCAGGTAGAATCTCTATAGATGTCGTAAATAATCCATGAGCTGGGCCTGCCTGTTCCTTGACCTCCATCCTGCTCCAGCCATTCACACTCATTGTCTTACCATAGACTATGTGATTGTGCATAACTGTAATACCAGCCAGTCTCCTTTTTAAGCACGACACTCTCCACTTACCACTTCTGTTTGTCCATCTCCTTTCTTTCATACCCTTTAACTTCATTGCAGCCTGGTTCCATTTATCATAACATCTTTGATTATTCCTCATACCCTCAATCCCCTCTTCCCATTGCTTCAGGCCCATGGTCTCTCATTCCTAAACATTATCCTGCATATATCCTCAACTCCCCTGACTTTTTAACAACCTTAGATCAGTGGTTCACTGTATATTCATTTGGCTTCCAGGAAACAACCCTGGCTTGGTTTTTACCTGTGTCCTTAGGTTACTCCTAAGTTTTCTTTTCAGATTTGTCTTATTTCTACACGCTCTTCATGACTGAGAGCCTCCAGGTTCAGTACTTGGGCTTCCGTTTTCTAGCATCACTGCCTTGAGGTCATCTTTATTAGCACTAAAATGATTTAATTAGGATCTATTAGTAAAAAAGGAATGAATGATATATAGTTTTTTCTAAATCACGCAAAAGTAAATTGAGGTGGTTAAGATTTTCCTTCTAATTCTAGTTTATTGTCATAATTTCCAGTCAGGTAAGTGGAGAGCAGGAACATTCACCTCAGGAGTTTCTAGAACCCATGTCTTATGTTTACTGTCATGATGGCATGTAAATAAAAAATCCAGTAGCTCACTTGTGATTCTGATTTAAGTTGCACTAATGTGTGTTCAAGAAATCATGTTTAAAATTGCGTATTTTTATTACAGGAGCAATTTACGGCGATGAGGGATTTGTATATGAAGAATGGCCAAGGGTTTGCACTAGTATATTCTATTACAGCTCAGTCCACATTTAATGACTTACAGGACCTGAGGGAACAGATTTTACGGGTTAAGGACACAGAAGATGTAAGTATTCTTCTCTCTGTAAGACACACTGCCATCTGTCTGTGGCCGAATAAGAAGTGCCTGTTCTCTTTCAATAGAGTATTGCGGGGTATCTACCACATGCCTAAAAGAGCCCCTGTCTCTCTCTCTCTCTCTCTCTCTCTCTCTCTCTCTCTCTCTCTCTCTCTCACACACACACACACACAAAAGTTCACCTTTATAATTTACCTACAAATTATATGCCTATTGAGATAGTTCGGAAGGGAGGGCAGGAATGACGACGTGCTCCTGCTCTGTGGGATGGGCGTGCAGGAGCGCGGAGAGGAAGAAGTCTGTTAGAGGTGAGGCTCGGTTGAGCTTTGAGAGGTGGACGTTGTGTCAGAAACATGTTCAAAGAACATTACTAAGAACCATGATGATCTGTTCCTATTTCTAAAGTCCTGTTGGAATACCATCAACGGATACAAACAAAAAAATAAAAAATAAAAAATAAAATAAAGTCCTGTTGGTATAGTTTTGTGTGTTTTTTAAAAATATATTTTATTGTTTTTTTACAGGGAGGAAGGGAGAGGGATAGAGAGTTAGAAACATCGATGAGAGAGAAACACCGATCAGCTGCCTCCTGCACACCCCCCACTGGGGATGTGCCCACAACCAAGGTACATGCCCTTGACCAGAATCGAACCTGGGGCCCTTCAATCCGCAGGCCGACGCTCTATCCACTGAGCCACACTGGTGAAGGCATGTTGGTATAGTTTGTACTTAAAGGTGTTTTTATTATGTTAAAAGATTTTTTTATTTTGTTAAAAGGTTTTTATTATTCTTTTAAATATATTTTTATTGATTTCAGAGAGGAAGGGAGTGGGGAGAGAGATATAAACATCAATGGTGAGAGAGAATCTTTGGTCAGCTGCCTCCTGCACTCCCTCAAATGGGGATCGAGCCCACAACCTGGGCATGTACCCTTGACTGGAATTTAACCTGGGACCCTTCAGTCCGCAGGCTGATGCTCTCCTTCCACTGAGCCAAACCAGATAGGGCAGGTTTTTGTATTTTTAATTTTATTTTTGTTTTAGAATTTTTGTCTTATTTGGCATAATTTTTTGTGCCTTTTTGCAAAGGTGAAATGTATATTTTACATGTCTGCTTCAGTTTTGAACTATGGAGGCTTCCCTTTCAGTTCTATCAATCAGGGTATTAAATTTCATTTGTACCTTTTTCTCTTTTGTGTGTTCTCTCTCATTATTAATGGGAACATAGGCACCTGCTCGGGACCTTCACTTAGGTAATATTGTAGATGGGATGGATTTATTCCATATGATTCATGACCAACCATAACCTAATGAATAGTCCTCTTCCTTCCCAGGACTAATTTATCTGAGAGAGTTCTGTTTTCTTAGGCAGTTATATGCAAACCACAGAACTCTGATAATGGTAATCATTTTATCCATATAACAAACTGAGAACAATGAGTTGTAGGTGCTTAGTGTTTCATCTAACTCGTGATACCTATTTTAGGTACAAGATCCACCGTGTCCCTTAAATTCTTTCTTTTGTATCATGTCCATCACCTCACAAATGGCTTTGCTCTGTGGGCATCTTTGAACTAAGGGTGTGGTACAGTTGGTTAGCAATCTGTTTTATTGGAAGTAGGGGCTATGGGTGGACATAGCCAAGCATTTCTGGTTTAGAGAAAAAGGGAACACATCACTGCTCTGTATTTTCTCCTTAACAACCCACCTAAACTGGTCTCAGATTTAGATGTCAGGTGTAGAAGCAGAACTTGTTAATGCTCCTGTGTTGGTCTTGCCACTGCTTCTGGCATATGTTGGGACTGTGAGATGAAGCACTTGAACCACAGTTAGGCCCCCGAGTACATTCTTCTCTGTATTCAGATTTTTCCATTTGGAATTCAGCTATCACTTGTAGCCCTCATGGGAATTTTGGGATTATATCTTTAAAACAATTAGCAGGTGAATGTAGTAAGATCTCTTCCATAATTTTTCTGTCTCTTCCCTGCCATCCACCTTCTCCCTCTAGCACACATACACATACCTTTTTTTAAGCACTTAGTAAAGCGTATGGTCCTCATTTACATGCTGCAATGGGTGACAGGTAGTTGCTTACTTATGAGGATAAGTAACAAGTACATTAGCGTTCTTTTTCTATTATTTTCTCCCACAGGTTCCAATGATTTTGGTTGGCAATAAATGTGACCTGGAAGATGAGCGAGTAGTTGGCAAAGAACAGGGTCAGAATTTAGCAAGACAGTGGTGTAACTGTGCCTTTTTAGAATCTTCTGCAAAGTCGAAGATCAACGTTAATGAGGTAACCTCTAGCTGCTGGGCAGCACAGACAAGTGTCTTTTTAGTCTCCTTTAAATTAGCAGCCGAAAACTATTTAAGAAAAAAATTATTCTTTTAAACAATCATGATTCTACAGATTTACAGAAATCACTAAGTAATTCTTTGTTTGCATGAAGTCACTTTGATGACTGTAATGAAGACATTCATATTTACCTTATATGCAAAGAGGATGTTTAAGCTAAGGGAATATGTTTAAGGTCCTGTTAAGCATGTCAGGGTTGGGGAGCCTTCTTTCTGCCAAGGGCCATTTGCATACTTATAACATCATTTGTGGGCCATACACAATTATCAACTTAAAAATTAGCCTGTAGTATAATCAAACATTTAATTAGCTCACCCCTATTGCCTTGGCAGGGCCAGACCAAATGATTTCGTGGGCCTTATATGGCCCCTGGGCTGGATGTTCCTCATCCGTGCTCTAGACATGGGCCAGAAAGTAGTATATGGAAATTGTCACATCACCTGTATATTGTACAATTGCTTATGCAGATATGTATGAATAGGTTACAAAGTCAGTAGGAAACAACAAAAATTAAAGTAGTTACTATAATGAATTTATAAAGAAATACACTGCCTTGTGGATATCACAGAATTTGGTTTTTTGAGTTCTGCCTTCCTTTAGTGCATGACTCAAAGGAATCTGAGTGTGGACTGTAATTCACTCTCTTTTTGGCCTGATACAGCAGGTGCACAAGGCTTTTTTTGTCCATGACTTAAGCACTCCACTATCTTGAGAACGTAGCTGTGGACAGGAATGCTTAACAAGTAAGCTGCCTGCCTGGGTGTAAAGGGCCAAAGTTGACTGGATCCCTACAAGATTGGTGCAGTCCCCAGCTGCCACAACCAACGAGCAAAAGCTTGAGATTCCCTTTACTTTTGTTCTTTTCAACATCATTTTTTTTTTTACACTTTTTTTCCTTTCCTGGAGCTCATAAGTTTCTCATGCTCGTGTGCTCGCCATGTGTAGCATCTCAGGTAATTAGTAAGAATTCAGCTTGCTCACAGCATGGTGGGAGCAGGGAGCAGGCTAGGTTATCACAGTCTTGTGTTTTCTCTTGCTGTTCCTCTCTGGCCTTTGGTTCTCTAAGTCTTTTTATCTGACTCATGTTTTATCTGAATAATATTTAAGAGAACCAAGATTGTTTTGTGGAACAAGGTCTCAAATGTTGGTTGAATAAGTACATTTTCTTGTTTTCATTTAGATATTTTATGACCTGGTCAGACAGATCAATAGAAAAACACCAGTGGAAAAGAAGAAGCCTAAGAAGAAATCCTGTCTGCTGCTTTAGGCCCACAGAGAGCAGCAGCTCTGAGCCAGGTGAGTGCTGGAGGCAGAGCACGTGCCTCTTGTCCTTGACTTTGTTTTGGGCTGTCTCCAACCTTCACCACTTCCCATGGCACTTATGGGGCTATTTCCAGCTTCTGTAATTTGTAAATGTGATACCTAACCTGTAGCTATGCTCATCTTGTGGGTAATTTATCTCTCTCCTCATGGCATTCTAATCTGTGTGAGAGAAGGACCATGTCTGTTTTGCTCACCTCGGTGTTCCCAGTATCTGGTATAGAAGGATCTTCAGAAAGAGTAGTGGTTGAGTGAATAGAATGACCACCAAGGTCACTCCCAAATTCATGCCAAATTGAAGTGAAACAGTGCATCGCCTGAAACAAAAGGGCTTGCAGGAAGGCTGAAATGCACATTTGATGAATTTTTCCAAAATGAACATACTCATATCTGAGTAAGAATCTCCTCCCCCCAAATGGAACCCCTACCCTGAATCCTCACAAAATGGGTTAGTTTTGTTTCTCTTTGAAATTAATATAAACAAAAACATCTGACTTAACTTATGTCTGTCTGGCTTTTTTTAATTCAAAAATGTGAGGGTTTTTTTGAAAATTCCTGATTGCATATAGTAATAGTTCATTTTTATTACATGACTATCCCGGCAATATGCTTACATATTCTGCTGTTGATGGGCATCCAGGTTCTTTTGGAGACGACCACTGGTAATTCTGCTGCACATATTCTTGCACAATTCTTTGTGCACATGTGCAGGTATTTCTGTTTGGTGTATATCCAGGAATGGCATGGCCAGGTTGTACACTGTGTGTTTATGGGCAGCTTTCGTAGACACCACTAAGAAGTTTGTCA
>PVJC01028471.1:0-21802 GCA_004026665.1 Murina feae
CCTTAGTTTGTTCATCTGAAAATTGGGCAGAATGATGCTTCCCACTTACTTGTCTTGAGGAAATGAGGACATGAGAGGGATGAGCCCGGGGCCTGGCGTGTCACCAGTGCCAATGCTGGTGGCATCTGGTCTTGTCTTGCCTGCTCTTGTGGCCATGCCTCCAGCGGATTCTTAATGATCAACACAGAAGGCTCAGGCCCGAGAGGTTTCAGACTCCCTCTGACTGTGATTAAACCTGAAGCCACAGCTCAGAAACAGGCATTCTGATTTCTGATGCCATGACGACAGGAAGATGAATAATGGCTGACAAATGTTGGGAACCTTTCAGTAGCCAGACACCTACCGACGGTCATCACAATCCTTAAGGTAGGAGCCTGTCTGCCCACTGGAGAGGCGAGGAGACCCGGGCATGGAGCGGGCCATTACCTGCATGTAGGGGACAGCCCCTCAGAGTCGGGTTGAGTTGGTGTCCAAACCAGGCCCTGGCCCTTCCCCATCTCTCACGGGGGGCTGGTTACCTGCCTTCTGAGCCCCCACTTCCTCCTGGACTTGGATCTGATGATCCACACACCAGGCTGCCACCTACTACCACTCAATAATTTTAACAGCTCATATCCCCCCCCTCCCCAAGGACAGGCCACCGGAAAGGAGTGGAGCCAGGGTTTGGCCTCCTGCCCAGCCCCACTTAAGGCCCCCTCTCTGTTCATCTTCCACCCACAGCTTCACTGTGCCATCAGCTGGGCCCTCTCCCTCCTCTGCCAGGATGTGCAGTTTCCAGAGGGCCTGGTTTGCAGTGGGGGAGGGGATCCACCCAGGAGGGCCCAGTATTTGCCCTGTGCCTAGAGAGGCTCTGCTCCCCACCACCAGGCCTCCGGTTGTGCTCTGGAGCCCATTTAGATTCAAGTCCCTGTTCCATGAACTAGCGGGTCACCTTGAGCAAGTTGTGCCTCAGTTTCCTCTCTTGCAAAGGAGCTTGATAATGGCATCTACCTTCTGGGTCTGCATGAGGAGTAAAGGGACGAATACGTGTACAGTCTAAAGCCCCGCCAGGCATGACGTTAATGCTTCACAAATGCTCCACGACGCTGCTGGCACTAATGGTGACAGTGGCAGAAGCACCGTGTTCGAGACCCCAAAGCCTACCCTTGCCCATTCATCACCCACCTCAGCACTGGCCCGGGAGCCAGCCCAGGGCAGCTCCCAGCCCCGGCTCTGCTAGCGACCGCGGCTCTGCCACACGTCCCCTGCAGACCTCGCTTCTCACATCGGTGATAACGGAGATGGCCTCCTTCCATCCGGGTCTGAGAAATCCCTTCCTCCTAAGGACCATGGCAGGATCAACAGCAGACACTCATCATCTCCTCACTCCCATTCAGTCTAGAAGCCTCTGGAGTGCCTACCCTGGGCAAAGCAGCTCTCTTCCTAAGCGGCCACAGCGATGACCCCCCCTTCCAACTCCCTTCCCTTCCCGGGGAACCTCCCACTTGCTTTCTAAGAATAATCTTTCTCTCTTCATACACGTGACTTTCTGTCCGTGTTCTCCCAGGGGCTCACTCAGGGCAAAGAGCACAGGCTCTGTGTCCACACTCAGCAGCTCTGGGACGTGGGCCCATGTTCCCCATTTGTGGGTCATGAACTCAATGTCCTGGGCTATGTCGGGCATGAAGTCATAATAGAAGTGCAGAGAGGGGAATAAAGAGGCACAGAATACAGTGTGCTGCAGAGCAAGAGGTGGGTGTACACGTGTGTACACAAGTGAATGCGAATTGTGATGCGAATTGCGTGCGTTACTGCGAGATGTAGTGGAAGAAGTTTGAAGCCCACATTCTCGGGCACATGATTTGACTCCTCAGGGCCAATGCAGGACTCTCATGAAGATCAAGTGAGAAAAGCATGAAGCCAGGCAAGCCCGGGCATCCCCAACGATGCCTCCCTGGTGGCCCTGTCTCTTTTTTGTTGTGACCCTCAGTCTGCAGGAAGCTGAGTCGCCACCCCCAGCTCAAACCTTCCGCCCTCAGGTGGTCAACAAACCGGTTGGTGGTCAAGAACGTGCATATCAATCTCATGAATGCTTACTGAGGACCGACATCGTGACAGGTCTTGGGCTCGGGGCTGGGCACAGTGATGAGGGAGGCAATGAGGCCACGTTCTAGAATGAGACGTCAGTGATAAGCCTACAGACTCGTGCCCAGAGCACCGGGCTGGGCAATGTGCTGGAGTAACTGAGAGCAGGGCAAAGGCAGGCAGCTATGCTCTTCTGACTGGGTGGCCACTGCGAGGGTCTATCCATGCCCCGCTGATGGCAGGCAGGGTTCGGGAGTAAGTGTGTGACACTGGGCACTCAGCTCCCCGGAGCCCTGGGAAGACGAGATTGACACAGAGAGATAGAAGAAAGCTACACAAACACCTAGGTCAACACTGCACGGGGTGGGGCCACCTCAGGTCAGAGAGGGTGGACTGAGTGCGGCCAGGGTTCCACTTTGCAGGAAGAAAGGGCCAGCAGGAGGCCAGGTGGCATGCCCACTGGTGAAGACAATGAGGGGAGGCCTCGAGGGAAACGCAAAGGTCAGATGGGACTCACTCTTGAGCCAATAATTACATTTATGGGGCACCTACTGCAGGCCAGCGGCTGTGGGAAGACTTTTTCATATGTTGGTTCATTTTACTCCTCACAGCCCTTGAAGTAGATACTACAACATTCCATCAGACCTAGGACTCTTAGATGAGCAGATGGACCGTTAGTGCAGGTATCTCCAAGAAAGAAATCTCTGCTAATTAAACTTTGACATGCCAAGGATGGTGGGAGGGATGCAATCCCAGAGATGTTAATATAAACATCTTAGGGCTGGTGAATGTGGCATTGTTGTCCCAGGAATCAGCCATCTGGGAGGCACTTGCCCTAAGACACACAACTGGGAATTGGCACCAGGATTCGAACCCAGGTCACAGGATTCCTGAGCTGGGGTTCCGTCCCACACAGTCTGAGAGACGCAGGGCAGCAGTGTTTCTAAGAGGAGGCTTGGCGGGTATTTCGGGAAGCACCGGGACAAACCGGAGAGGGAGAAACCGCCGAGAGGGTGACTGAGAACCAGGTGTGGGGGTGATGACGCAGCCAGTTCCCAGCAGAGGAGAAGGGGGAGGAGGGGCAAGGAAGGACACACCAAGTGTTAATACGATAATCCTTCCCAGCCAGAGGCAGGGTTTTCTATAAAGGAGAAAGGCAAGGGCTGTAGCTTTCAAAACACTGCAACTGTCACCTGCAAGAAGGAAGGACGATGGGTGGAGACACAGAGAAAAGAAGAAGAATGAGGTGGAAAGAAGGGTGGGGGAAGGGCAAGGACTGTAGTGATACACAGAGAGGGGCAAGGTGTGAGGGGCATTTAAGAGTCATCTGGGAGGAAAGAGAATCCTGGCTAAAATTGGACTTCTGAGCCCTTAGGACCCAGACCATGAAGCAAGGAACATCCCCACCCGACCAGTTTCTGCACATGCTAAGCAGCCTACAGTCCCATCAGGAGACTGACCCCACGCACGCTTCAGTCGTGGGGAGAGTCTAGCAAACATCGGTGCCATCCTGCAAACCCACGACCTCCAGTCTCCCTCTCCACGTGGCAGGTGGGTGCCTCGCCTCCCTCTGCCCCCTGCCTGTGGAAAGCACCACACTCCACCCATCTCTGGAATGGGAGCGCGTCCTACAATCAAAGCCATGCCAACCTTCCATCAGCAGCCACCCTTCTTTCTTGGGAACGTAAAATAGCCGTCGGTCTTCTAACCACAGGAGTCTTAGACTCTGACATGTTGTCGTGGACCCTCAGTACCTTTGACTCACTGTGGGGTAGAGATGGTCAGTCTGTGTTTCCAGGCCGGGCCCCACCCACCTGATTCCCGGCCCAGTTTGGCCCAATCCTATGGGCTCCGCCCCATTGAAGGTGAACAGAGCAGAGCCTGGATCCCTCCTGAGGCCCCCGAGGGCCCCCCAGCTTCCTGAACCCACTTTCTGAGTCATTTTGGGACAGAAAGACCCACGGAGAAGACGCAGTGCCCGGCCTTTATGCAGAGCCCTTGGGGCAGAAAATCACCACCACTTTCTGTATGGAAAGACATCAGCCGTCGCCACATCCCCACGTGGTGGGACAGCAGTCAGCCGGAAGGAGAGAGAGAAGTTAAAAGAAAGGCCTGTCGGACAGGGTAGGAGCCCGCAGGATCCCAGCCTCCCCGCTCAGCCAGGAGAAGAGCTGGCTTTTCGGTGTCTGAAACTCAAGACTGATGCCCCTGGCAGGCATCTGCAAAGCGTGTGCTCAGTGGCAGGGACTTACTCAGCCCGGGATGCAGAGGCGGTGCCCAGGGCAGGGGCCCCGCAGAAGGCAGTGTGCCGGAGAGGCAGGCGGAGGCTACGGCCCTGATTTGTTTGCAAGCCCAAGGACTCGACAACAGGGGTGCACTTGCGGGACTCGGGCACATCTGAGAGAGTGCTTACCACATTCTCACACTCAGCAAATATTTTTGAGCACCTACTATGTGCCAGGCCCCGTGAATGGAGAACAACAATGATCCCTACCCTCATGGAGCCAACATCCTACCGGCTGGAGACAGACCACGAATGATAAACAAAACCAGTAAGGGCATGATACAGCCTTCAGAAAGGTGACGAGGAAGGGAAGTAAAGCCGGGGAGGGTAGACGGCGCTCCGGAGGGCGGGGCTGCAGTTTCAAAGTGGCCAGGAAGGCCTCCCTGAGACAGTGACAGCATCAAGGCAAACTCCCCGAAGGTGACCTCTGGGCTGGGTCTTGAGACATGAACAGGAGCTCACCAAGCAGAAGGGGGTCAAGGACAGGCCCTTCCAACAGAGGGGACTATGGGTAAAGGTCCGGACGTCAGACAGCCCAGGGCACCCTAAGGAGCTATCCAGAGGCAGGGCCAAGCTAAAAAAAGCCCGAGCATCGCCCAACAGGCTTAGGAACTTGAGGAGTCTAAAGCTGAGAGGTGGCATAGTCCTGTTTTCTGTTGTTATTGGAATTTGATAAGAACTGGGTGTGAAAAAGGCTCTGGGAAAATGCCAAATGGCATTCCCAGTGTGTGTTCCACACGGTACCCCACACAAGCTCTAGGATCACTACATGAAAGAAAGGGTTCCTTGATCCACGTAGTTTGGACAAAATAATAATAATAATAATCATCATCATCTATTCTAATAAAAGAGTAATATTGAAATTAACCGTTTCTCCGGGATGCTTGGGCCATGCCCACCAGCCAATCAGAGTGGCTGTACGCAAATTAACTCAGCCAAGATGGAGGCTGGCAGCGCAACCACGGTGCGTGCGGTGCAGGCGGCAGGGTGGGTGGTGGGGGGGTGAGGGGTGGGTGGTGGGCCACTGGGTGTGGGGGGTGGGCGTGGCAGCTTGGCCAGCCTGCAAACTGCCATCAGCCCCTCACCCAGGCTGGCCAGGCATGCCAGCAGGTGGACATCCCTCAAGGGGTCCCAGACTGTGAGAGGGCACAGGCTGGGCTGAGGGCCCCCCCTCCGAGTAATAATAATAATAGTGCATTTGTGTACATATCATATTCAGGATGTGGCAAAAGTAGGTTTATAGTTGTTCGTATGGAAAATAATACAATAATTAGTAATAATACAAGAATTATTTCACAGATTTGCTGCCCTTTCTCACCACCTCCACCCATCTCATAGCTGTAAACCTACTTCTGCCCCACCCTGCACATAGGTGTGTGTAGATAGGTAGATAGATAGATAGATAGATAGATGGGTCATATTCCTTTTTGGGAAAATCGCAATGCTGGTATGCATCGTAAAGCACCTGAGAAGGTCTGCAGTAAATAAATTCTCCATTAGGCCTATTCCAGCGTTTTCGGATGAACTTAGCCACACAGCTCTTTACCATTTCTCTCTCCCACACCTTCATGGCACCCATGAAGTCCCTGGAGAAGCAGCAGACTGCGGGGAATGCTTTCCCAAAGTGCATCTCTTTTTCTTTGCAGCCCCGCCCCCACGCAGTCCCTGGCTGTGGTGCCACTTCTAGGACTCCTCGGGGGCAGCCCCCAGCCTGCTCGGCCAGCAGCAGGAGAACCCAGGGGTCAGGTCGCTCTCCACGGGGACAGCAGATAACCCAGCAGCCGTTTATTCTGGGCACCAGAATAAGCCGTTTACTTTCACCTTGGCCCGCCCTTCCTAATTTGGCCTCAGACACGCGCTGAAAGGCCTGCTTCCTGGGGACACACTCCGGGTGAGGAGGGGAAGGGGCCCAGGGAGAGGCCTGTTGCGGCCGCGTCCCCTTACTCGCCTGGCGTGGTAGAAGGGCCTCGGGGTTGGAAACGGCGTGCTGACCTGGCCCCTGAAACAGCAGCCCCAGAAGAGGAGCAGAGTGAGTGACTCAGCGGGACTCGGGGCAAAAAGCAACAGACACCCTCACGGACGTTTGAAGCCCGTGCAGCAGATGCTGAGGACGCCCTGCCCGCATGCCCTTGAACTTCTTGTCACGGTGCCCGACTCCCAGCTGCCAGCACCTGCAGTTTTTTACCCGAGCGTCTCTCGGCACCAAAGTCACTTCTCCTGCCCACGAGGGAGGCTCAAGGGACGAGGGACGAACACCGCCCATCCGCCATGACAGTGGGCCTCCCCAGTGCCTGCTGGGGGAGCGGGTACACACTCCAGCTCACTCACCCT
Source organism: Murina feae (assembly GCA_004026665.1). Classification (NCBI taxonomy): domain Eukaryota; kingdom Metazoa; phylum Chordata; class Mammalia; order Chiroptera; family Vespertilionidae; genus Murina; species Murina feae. Next base: position 6,680 of record PVJC01028471.1, read on the forward strand.
GGGCTGTAGTAATTCTGAGGCTCGTCTTTGCTCAGGGCCAGGTTCCCCCTGGGAGTTAAGCTGCAGGAAAACCCCAGCCGTGACTGGCTACACTCACTGGCTGCCCTTTCTCACCACGTCCCACCCACCTTTCTGAGCCAATCTCCCAAGAAACTGCCTACCCACAAATCCTGCCTCAGGGTCTGCTTTTGGGGGAGCCCAAACTAAGAAACCCGGCGTGGGTTCCGGCCCGGGGACCTGAGAACCACGGCTTAGCATGACCTGGCCTGGCTTTCCTGGGCTAGAGGAAGCCCCTGACCGGGGATCCTATGGACGCTGAATAACCCTTAGCCTTCGTCGGTGTCGGCACCGAAATCATTTATACCAATGCAGGTCTGGAAGGGTCGCCAAGCAGGCTTCCCAAGGACCAAAACATCCCCAAAGAAACAGGAAGAAAGATGCCGGGTAAGGAAAAGGGTGCAGACCTCAGCCACACGCCCCCAGGGAGAGAGAAGGGGTTGGCTGATTTAATGCGCAGGACTCAGCCACCCATGCCACCTGATTTCCTAATTAGGGGCTCCTCCCCCTGGCATCTGCCCTGGTGCTGCTGACACTGGTCCAGGCCGCCCTGGACTCTCGTGCCCAGGCGTCTCTCACAGGCCCTCCATGCTGGTCAGGGCTGTTCCCCCTCAGTCTCTCGGTTCCTGGAGGAGTTCAGTGGGGTTGGGAGGAGAAGGGAGACTCCTGAGCAGCTGGGGGTGAGTGGATCCCCAAGTGGAGCCTGGGGACCTCACCGCTGGGGGTCCTCCTCTGAGAAAGGGCAGGGCAGGGCCTCTGGGCCAGGAGCAGCTCGTTTTCATCAGTGCTGCATGCTGCACTCCCTCCACAGCTGCGTGGGACTGTGCCACCGCTGGGTGATGGGGATATCGCTGCAAACGAGCCGGGAAGTCCCCGTCAGCGCGGTGCTTCCGTTCTAGCACTAGACGTGGCACTTGCTGGAGAGGACAGCCCTGCCGTGACCGAGGGACTTGGTCACCCAGGTGTGATGAGAGAGCTGACACCACTCTTCTCTTCCCAGGTTGCCAAGTACCCGACATCCCAGCCTAAATCCATTCAGCGGAAGTGACCCGTGGCCCTCCCAAGGCCTCGGTGTCAAGCGGCAGGTTGTTGTCATTAAGCGAGAACCGCATTAGCCCGACAGTGTGCTATAGGGGGATGCAGGCTTGCTTCTGAGGTGGAGGACCCAGATGGGGCAAGACACAGAAAGCTCAGGGTGGGGAGGCACATCCCTCCTCAAATGCACACCTGCCCACTGACCCCGCCTCAGACGAAGACGGAAGTCGCATGGTGTCCTCTGAGTTCCACTCCGGGCAGGCGCCGAGCCCTGCTCTCCCATCCAGACAAGGGCTTCCGTCCGCACAGCCTGTGCTGCCTGTGGACTGTCCATTCCCCCGCTTGCCTCGGGCACCTCCATCCCAACCAGAACCCGCGCCTGGAGGCCTCCCCTCGCTGTGCCTGTGCACTCACAGAAGGCAGCCTCAGCTCCACCCCAGTCTGCACAAAGCCCAGTGAGGAGGCGAATTAGCAGCCTCTCTTCACACCCCCACCCACCAGCACACATGTGACAGCACATGCGTGCGAGGCAGCGCTGGGGAGAACGCTTTATGGGGTTGGCAACATCTTGGGATTATCTCTGCTCCATTAGTGCGGACAATTGGGCGATGACAACAGAAACTGAATCACTCAATCGAGGTCCACATGAACCGAGAGGGGAGTGAGGGCGGAGCAGGCCCTTTTCTCTGACTCCGCATCTCCCTTTCCAGGTGGAAGTAGGTGGTGAAGTACAAAGAGCCCCGCTTGGGCGTCAGGCAACCTGTGGCTAGTCCCAGTTCCATCCTTAATTTGCTGTGTGACCTTAGGTGCATACCTAGCCCTTCCTGGGCCTCCGTTTCTTTGTCAAATGTTGGCAGGATTGGACTAGATGACAACAGGAACAATTGGGAACATGCTGATTGTGTGCTCTGCAGTTAGCCTTGTGCCAGTTTACTGCCACAAAGCATCTGATTTGATCCCACACTGGTTTCATTGTGTTCCCTGTTCTCTCTCCAGCGCCTGGCACTTAGTGACCAACTACAGCAGGACTGTTTTCCTTTCCTTTCAGGGTGGGAAAAGGGAGGCATAAAAGGTACTCCAATAATACACAGGAGAAGCAGGTAAGTCTAGGGCAGGTACAAAAGGCTTCTCAGAGGAGGCATTTGAACGGGTTAGATGATGAGTAAGAGCTGTCATTCATTCTTCAAATACTAATTGAACACTACACCAAGCACTGTTCTGGCCCTTGCATTTTTCTTTCTTTTTTTAATCCTCACCCAAGGATATATGGAGAGAGAGAGAGAGAGAGAGAGAGAGAGAGAGAGAGAACAATATGAGAGAGAAACATCAATGGTTACTTCCCACACATGCCCCAACCAGAGATTGAACTTGAACCCTAGGTATGAACCTGGAATTGAACCTGCAACTTTCTGGTATATGGATGACACTCCAACCCACTGAGCTACCCTGGCCAGGGCAGCCCTGGAATTTTTCAAAGGAGAGAGGATAGGGAAGGGCGATCCAGGCAGAGGGCACAGCACAGCAGATACAAAGGCACACCCGTCCTGGGACAGCCTGGCGCACCTGATGTAAAGGGTGTTGGGACAGAGCGGGGAGACGAGGCGGCAAAGGCAGGCAGGCCAGGCCAGGCCAGGCGGTTGGGCCTTGCAGCGAGGTGACGAACCCCTCGAAGGCTTTTAGGGAGTGCGACCATGAGACCTGGCCTTGGGGTTCACACAGAACCGCCTGGCAGCCACGAGCGGGCTGGTGAGCAGGAGGCAGAGCCAGCCAGGAGCAGCTGCTGCAGTTCGGACCCAGAGCAGTGAAGGGGGCGGGGGAGGAAGAGGAAGAAAGGGCGGCTTTGGGATGAGGACTCAAGGCGGAGGGGCAGGCTGAGGAGTCAGGACGAGGGTCTGGTCTTCAGCTTGGGCGACTGGCTGGGAGGTGGGGGAAAGCAGGAGGGTCAGTTCCGGGGAGAAGAGACAGGTGGGGATTACGTCCCATTGCAGGGGTCCCCCTTCTTTGCAGCCTATGCCCCACCCTTCCCCTGGCCATCTGTCTGACCCACCCAGAGGCACCTTAGCCTTCCTGTCCTTTCCCCTTCCTGTCCTTTCCCCTCCTCCATCCCCACCAGGAAGGACCCTCAGAGAAGGACACCCAGATGGCTTTTTGCTGACCCAGAGGTGCCAGCAAGGAACAGGGCCTCTGGGGGGTGGGGCAGGGTGGCAGCAGGGGACTGAGGAGCAGGCAGCAGCCATACGGAGCCCTGCAGCCTCTGCCCAACCCCCACCAGCCTGACCAGGACTCCATGGCAGCTCAGCCATGCACATGGGGGTGGAGGAGCTGCCAGCCCCGTGCCCCTACTCCCTCCAGCACCCTCTGAAGGCAGGGATGGGGGACACCCTCTCTAGTTCTGGCCAAGGCAGACATGGAGTTAGAAAACCGACCTACCACAAAGTGTAGGGGGAAGCAATGAGAGAGGCAGTGAGGGGCAGAGGCAGGCAGGCAGGGACCACCATGGGGGCTTCAAAGACTTCAAAGAAAAGAAGCCCCCGTTGTGGAGAGAGGCAGAACTGGAGTCAGCCAGGACCATGGAGCCGGAGGGAAGGGGAGAGGAGGGGGCAGTGAGAGTGAGGAGGGATGCGGAGGCGGGGAGAGGAGAGCTGGAGGGGAGGAAGAATCCTGAGGTGGAGCGCCTGGGATCTCCCCTCTGACCTGCCCACAGCTGAGACCTAGGTGCGCCCGAGGGAACAGGGTGAGGCGGGAGGACATCACTAAGGCACCTTCCAAGAGGGCGCCAGGGCCCCCGACCAGGATCTGAGCAAGGCACTTTCGAGCCGGGGAGGCTGGGGTGGCCAGAGGGAGGGGCCTTCCTGGACAATTTGAAATAAAATGGACACAACGACCTAATACTCACGGCCTGTTATTAAAATCAAGTGCTATTTTGCAAAATGCATTTGCCAGGGAATCGCTAATTACAGGCAAGGTGCATTTCTGTGTGTTGGTGCCGATTAATCCTGAACGGTTTAAACTGTCAAATTTTATACATATAATTATCGCTCAGGATTCACAAAACAGCAACAAGATGCACTGGGCTCTGCCCTGGAGGGACTGGGAGGCTGGGGGCTGTAGCGGCGGGGCGGGGCTGGGGAGCTGTCTGCACTTCAGCTTCGCTGCTGGATCATGAGCATGCCAGCAGCTTCACCTTCACTGTCTCCTCTCATCAAGCTCTCAGATCCCAGGCTGTAACCTAATAAAGATACTGATGATGACGGGTAGGGCCTCCTGGGTGAGGGGAGCTGGAACAAAGCTCACAGGGGGGCTGCTGGCCAAGCCCCACCGCCTCCCAGATGGGGCCCCACCAGGAGGCTGAACTAGCTTTGGGGCTGAGACCAAGAGTATGTTCTGTTCTCTCCCAGCCTCTGTTTTTCATCTGTGAAATGGGCTGGCTGAGCAGTGTGAGGCCACACCCCCAAGACCAGAAAGGGAGGGAGTCTCTAGGGGGCCTGTGATGCTGCTCAACCTATAGACATGCAGGGAAATCAAGCGGCATCGGAGCAGATGGGTCCTCACAGTCAAGCCAGACGTGGGTGGCGCCACCAGCTGCACGGCATGCTGGGAGATCCTGCTGGGAGGGGCTGCAAAGAGCGGGGCCAAGCCACATTGAAACAGGGAAAACCTAAATGGCAACCGAGGGCTAATGGCAGTCTGAGGGGAGGGTCACACCCCGGGACAAGTCAGGCTGGGCCAAGAGGGTGCCCAGGAAGGCCAAGTGGGCATCTGGGCAACGTCCATGCTCAGGAAGCAATGGAACCAGAGGCCGAGAGTCCTGCCACCTTTGCCAGAAAAGAAGGCCAAGGGCCCTACCCCGCCTGACACAGGGGCTTGACCCACCTCTCAAGGGGAGCTGAGAAGTGATGAGTGGGGAGGGGAGCAGGCAGGAAGCAGGGCCATTCAGGGCTGCCATGTATTTCTAGGAACACACCTGCCCCCCACACCCCCTCCTCTCCAGCTGAGCGACAGGGATCCTCTTCATCGCTGCAAGCTGGGGTGGAGCTGAAGCCAGGGGCCTGCAGGGGTCAGTGTGAAGGCGAAGGTGAACAAACTCACCACACATACAGTAGGTGCTCCATAAATGCCTCTGCCTACCTCTCAATGCCCACTGACAACTCTGACCTCCAGTTCCGCCCTTTCCGACAGCCCCTTGATGGCATCCCACACTGAATTCACCAAGAGCCGGTCTTCCAGTGCTCAGCCCCCACCTTTACCTGGGGGCTCAGCCCCACTGTTCCACATGGCAAAGAAGAATGACACTGAGTCATTAAATGGACTGCCCCCACCTTGTTTTTAGTGCTCGAAGATTCACCAAGGAGCTATCAACAATAGCCTTCATTCAGGCATAACAAGACTTTATCAGAGACACTGCTCAGTCCACGAGCACCTACGGTGTGCCAGTCCGGGGCCAGACATTGGCACGCATGCCCATGCGAGCTAATCCTGTCGTCAGCCCTGTTTCCTAAAGAGCACACGAAGCCTGCTGCGGAGATCAAGGCAAGTAAGGCACTCAGGCCTGTGGCCCGCACACGACTGCACCAAGCCCCTTGGCAGAAGCACAACCCATGGCCCTGCATGAGCGCCCAGCACTTTCTCTCTGATGGTAACGCGGAAAGGTGAGCTTCAGGCCCCATGACCAGGGGCTGGGAAGGCCAGTCCAAGCTGTGTGTCACCTCCCACAGTTCCGGGTATGTCACACACCATTTGCCCCGTAATCAGGAACAATAGGGGTACAGGACACCTGGGGGTCCATGTCCCCATTCACGTGCTTTCTTAACCCACAGGAGAGAGAGACTTTTAAATATAAGACCACCTGCAAACCTCGATACCCTGCCAAACACACATGCATGTCTGAAAACCAAGAAAAAGTCCCTTGGAGCAAACTCAGCAATCCCCTGCCTCCAGCAGGTGTCCCATCGCCACTGGGCAGGGCAGGAGGATGCCCACTCTGGCCCCGGAACTCAGCCAGTGGTGTCTGACACTGATCAGCCACCTCCCTCTGCCCTGAGTCACACCCTCCCTCCCTACAAGCCCACATACTCGGGGCCCTCCTCTCTCTACAGTGGTGAAGTTGGTGAAAATTAGCCTCTGGTGTCCCCTCCTTGTTCCTTTTCCATCCCTCTTGGTGGCCTGGTTCACCCTGGCAGGAGACCAAGGCCTCCTGCTCCCTCTTGCCCCCACCCCAGCCAGCCTTTAAACTCTGCCTCTTCTTGTGTAATGAAAAGCTCTTTCTTGTCCTTAAAGGAGTTTAGGGAGTCAGAAGGAAGGTAGAGAGATATTCCCAGGGAAAGCGGTCCTCCAGGAGCCCTGAAGTAAGCATGCAGGGCTTGCGAATCAAGGGCACAGGAGGGCAGCACCCCTCCTTCTCCTGAACCCCCATTCCCAGTCCCCGCTCCAAGGGATGGAGTCAGGGCCAGGGCTTCAGAAGCTCCAGTCTCTGTCCTGTCTTATAATAGCACCACACAAAAAGGATGGCACCTGAGGTAGCAAACTGGGCTCTAGTCCTGGCATTGTGCCCACTTTGCTATGTGACTTCAGGCAAGTCGCTTTCCCTCTCTGTTGCATCCATCATCTATAAAATATAAGAGCTGATGCAGATGGGCTTCAAGATTCCTCTGCCCCTCCCTCTTCCTTCCCCTGCCCTCATCTGGGGCCATGCTGGTGATGGGGGAGGGGGAGCTGACTGGGGGAAGGAGCAGTTCACAGGGGACTCTTGTGCCACCCGGCCTGGAGCTGAGCTCCCCTCTGCTGTCTCAGACATCACCCAAAGCGCAGGGGTGGCCCTGCAGCAGGCTGGCTCCACAAGGCTAATCACAGCTGCTCAAGGGTGCCAGTGACAAATGAGGACTAAATGGTTCGCTATCCGTATGCAAATGAAGCCGCCAATTTACATTCATTTGCACCTGATGGGTGTCTGAAATGGATGGATTTGATTTGTGCCTGATCTGTAAGTGTCTAATTTATTAATCAATAAAACGTCATGTACAGGCAGGAGGATCCCAGTCCCAGCCAGCCTCCATATATATGTAAATAATGTAATCTCTCAATCTACTTGTTATGTAAATGTTAATGTGAAACTGACAGAAATACGAGTCTGCAGAACTTTATGAGCAGAGGCAGCTGAGATCCGCAGGCATGTCCTCCACACCCCCGCCCCCTCCGCTCCCTCAGCCCCACACCTTCCTCTCCCTTTGCCCATCCGTTGACCCACCTCACCTCCTCCAGAAAGTCCTCTGCTCCTTCCACCCACTTACACGGCCAGCTTCCACCCAGGGGCCTGGCTGCTAGCTCCTCACCATCTTGCTTTTCCCTGGATGTGACCCCTCTCCAGCTCTGTTGAAATTGACTCTCTCCAAGAGCTAGCTGAAAGTTACCACTTTCAGCAGCAGGTGGGGGGCCGGGCTCCGAAAGGGGGCTCAAGGTCCCAGCCCACAGGGCACTCCCGGCTTCCCGCCGCCCTGTGACTGAGTGCGTGCAGGCCGCTGTCTGAGCGAGCGCCACTCTTAGAACCACCTCTGCAGAGAGACTAGCAGCCACCGGTGTTGATGCCACACCACGGCCTTGGCAGATGGAGGCCCCGAGCGGTGAAGCTGCGCTCGCCGCGTCACACATGCGGGTGCAGCCAGGTTCAAATCTGGTGCCAGGCACCAGGTCCCTCCTCAGGGAGGGTCAGTCAGTGTCTAAGCTGAAGGACCCCAAGGGGCCGAGGAGGACCCTCCCCACATAGCTCCCTACCCATCACCCTCACCTCCTGACACCCTGGCAGGCCCACAGACCAGCATATCCAAAGCCCCCTTTGCTCGGATCCTGGACGCCCATGCCTCTGTCTCCCATACTTTCTCCTGAAACCACTCTTGGGGGGAACAGAACAGATGCCTCTGTCTGCCCTGCTGCTGCTACCCTGGGGGACCAAGGTGGAACCCCAGAGCCAGGAAGCAGGGCTCACTCCAGAGACTGAGGCCCTGGGTGCAGTGAACACCCCTTTCTTCCCTTTCCAAGGTACAGGGTCCTCTGGGTTATCGGGCCTCTCCAGAAGCTTCCTTAGACTGGTCATCCCAACGGGTCCTACCCCTTCTCCCACTCCCACTACCCTTCCTACTAATTTGAGCTGACTTTCCTCCTCCCCTTCCCCTTGTTCCAGGCTTCCGAGGTGTCCTCAGGATGCTTGAGGTCACTGCCCTGTTTGTCTTTTTTAGGAAAAAAAAAAAAGCCTGAACTTGGTGAGGAAACTGAGGTGCTCTGGAGGGGAGCAGGAAGAGCAGAATAGCTCTGAAGGCACTGGGAAGTGGTAGGAGGTTAGTTAGCATTTCGAAGGGCCCCAGGACCTTTGCACGGCCCTGGGCTGAGTGAGCAATGGAAGTCCCAATCATGATAGAAACGGAAGTTCCCACCACATCAGTCAGAGGTGTGAGCCGGGGGCTCGGGGTCAGTCTCGTGGCCGTGGAAACAAGACTGACACTTACTGCCTACCTACATTTGTGGCCCATGCTGCCTACCACGCTGTTTACCACTGTCGGTCACAGTCAGCTTAAGGGGAATGTAACTCATCTTAATATCTGCTCCAACCAAATGGAAGAAAGAAAAGAAATACATCTGCTGCCAAGCCATCAAGTAGTGCGTTTTCAACTCAGAATAAAGGATGGTCTGTAAATTTAGAGCAGCCATTGCTTCCTGCCCCCGCTCCCTGTGTCCCCTTGGCTAGCAATTTTCGTGAAAGGTGGTGGAGAGGTTGACTGTCTGGGTTCAAATCCCAGCTCTGTCACTCACTAGCTGAGTGACTCTCCCCGTGCCTCAGTTCTCCCAGTTGTGAAGTGGAAGTACTCATTGTACACCCCTCCAGGGTGGGTGTGACAATTCAGTCAGATCACATAGGAGCATGCTCAGCCCCGCGCCTGGCTCACAGTGAGGCTCCCTGAAGGACAGCTATTATCATTACTAGAGGCCCGATGCACAAAATTCGTGCAAGGGGCTCGGCCTTCGCAGCCTGGTGGTGGCTGCCTTGGTCCTCGCAGCCCTGGCTTCGTTCGAATGTCGTCCTTCCGGAAGGACGTAGGGAAGGTCATTTGGCCGGCCAGTGTAATTAGCATATTACGCTTTTATTATTATAGATTCCTCAAATCGAGGATCCTTATTGCCCTTTTGTGAACTTCCTAATTTCATATTGTAGATCCCCAAATGGAAGCAGAGTTTCATTTGCTTGCAAATCTTCCCCTTTTCTCCCGGTTAGAAGTGCCATGTGACCCCTGTGGGAGAATGTGTCAGAGAGCACGCAGGCTGTAGCACAGGAGATGGGGGTGGGAGGTAGGGGAAGGCCCGGGGGTGTCCATACCGAGGAGCTGAACTCCAGACAGATGCTCTCTGGGACCCCAGCTGCCTGCTCCAGCTCTATCCTGGACTCTGGACCCCCTGCACGCCTGTGCAGGGGCCCTCACCTTCCTCTGTGACAGAAGTGTAACAGGAACGAATGGGAAGTTCACTCATTTGGGTTGGAACAATCCACTGCACACTGGCTGGGCGCAGTTCCAGAAATGCACAGGGCTCAGGGCAGGGGGCAGTGAGGTGTGGAGTAGGGGAAGGTAACTGAGCAGTAAGTAGCTCACGAGGACAGAAGCACCTTGGAGGCAGGTAGGGGGTAAGGGAGCCACGATGGAGGCTGCGAAGGTCACAATGAGGACCTTGGCCTCTGCAACCTGGGACCCTGGGACCGCGTCCTCCCTTCTTGGCGTCTATCCTCTCCCTCAGACGCCCCTGCCCAGCTGCCTTGGAGGGTCACCTCTGTTTGCCCTGAATCCTGGTTCTCCCCAGGACTCTCCCTCTGCTGCTGCTCTCCTCCTCGCCTGCCTGTGGCCTGATGCCCCTGCGCTAAACTCAATCTGCCCCAACCAAGCTCTCTCGGCTTCCTCCCTGTCCCTGTGGGTTCCTGGCCTTGGTCACCCCTCACCTGGTTGCTTCAAACCACATATTTTGGGGACGGCGAAGGTATTTTTTAAAAACTCCCAGAGGGGACAGGCACAGAGAGGTAGGTCACCTGTCCAAGGGTGCACACAGCTAGCAGGTGGCTCAAATCCGCGTTGTCTGACGAAAATCCATCCCATCACCCCTGCCCCCTGCCCTCCGTGCCTCCGGGAAGCCCCGTGCCTCCTCCAAGATGCCTCATCCATTATCCCTCCAAGGCGGCTCCGGTTTCCCAGTCGGAATCAATCCTTCCTGCCTGCACTTCCTCTGAACTTGTATTAGCGTAATTACAGAGACTTTTATTATAATCGGTATTACACATCTGCCTCTCCAACCGGGCTGGGAGCACAGGAAGCCGGCACCCCGTCAATCCCGTGCCCCGAGTCTGGCGCACAGGTGGGTACAGAGCACACGTCGGAGGAGCCACCTCTCGCGGCCCCATCGAGCCCTCAGCTTCGTTCACCTGGACGGCAGGTCAGGTGCCGAGAGGTGACAGGCCGCCCGAGGGGGTCACACTGCGACAGAGCCCCCAACAGGAGGGTGGTTCTCAGGGTGCCCTGGGGTGTCAGTGACACGGCGTGGTCCTCCCAGCGGCCTCTATTGTGTTGCTCCCTCTCTACCCCCTTTTCTCCCTCCTTTTCTCCATCTGCTTGTCCTTTCTTTCTCTTTCCCTTAACTGGACAAGGTACAGAACCAAAATATATTTTCTATTACTCGTTGTACCAACTGAATTTTTTTTTATCTGTTCGCTGCTCTAAAAAGTATATGAGTGGGATGTTTCCTACTTTTCTCCTTTCTTGCTCAAAACACAGAGACACACGCACATACACACTTGCGCGCGCACACACACACGCATGCACACACCCACACAATTAGATTTCTCTTTCCTTAAGGAATTCTCAAGTAATCTTTTCTGTCAATTACTATCGATAAAAAACATGAAGCTTCACTCCCACCCTCATCTGCACAGAAGCCGGGGCAACTTCCTAGACATGTCAGGTCAGCCAGCCTGCGTCCAGGTGCCGGAGCAGAGGGTGGAGTGTGCCTTCTGTGTCCAAAACATGAGGGGGCCTGACACACGGATAGAGGAGACTCAGCAAACAAGCACAGAAAACCGCAGGAAAACTGGGGGCTGCATCGCAAGAAGCATGTTGTGGAGAAAAGGGGGCTCGAAACTCAGGCATGGACCTCAGCGTGGCCTGGACTGAGGGAGGAGAGGAGGCAAGGTATGGGCAGGAGCATCAGGCATAATTATGCTAATGCTACTGTGCTGATATGATGAATAACCACTTAGAATTCTCCAGGCCCTCTCTGAAGTTCCTTATGGGGGCTAGCTCATTTATTTTCATGGGATAAGTGTTCTTCAACTATTATCCCCATTTACCAGATGAGAAAACCGAGGCACCGAGGGACTGCAGTAGCTCGCCACAGGAACATGGTGAGTAAATGGTGGAGCAGGGCCATCTGAGCTGCAGAGCCTGGACTGCGGAGCCTGTGGTGTGAACCACTCTCTAAACATCCAAGGAAGTCGGGAGCCCAGGAGCCCAATATGAGCTCTATCACCTCATCCCTGTGGACCTAGTAAGTAGTGTGAGATGCGCAGGCTCTGAAGCCACCTCGGTGACGTCCCCATGCCTCAGTTTCCCCTCCCTAGATACGTTTTCAGAACGCTGAACCAACACTAAGGGCTTTATCATTATCACGTCAGCTGTGTATCTGTGATGTCTTCAGGCCCTTCGCTGAGAGACTGTTGCCAGGTCATGGCATCGGGGGTCTCTCAGGTGCCAACTAGGCAGCAGGAAGCGACGTGGAGGCGGGAGGGAAAACTTGTTGAACCATTTGGCTGCCTGCCCGCAGCCACAGATCGCAAGCTCTCAAAGGTTCCTGATCTCCTGATCAGCACAAGAAGACACAGGACATCCGTGAATTGTCCAAATGCTTCTGACTGCATTTCAAAGTCAAGTATGATTTCGTAACATTAGCCACTGCTCCTTCCTCCTCAATTAAAAGAGGCAACACCCATTAAAATAGCATTTGATTTAATGATATACAGTGCATGCAGATGCAACCAAGTGTGTGCACTCCCATCTGCAGGTATCTGTGCGCAGACACTGATTTATTCCGAAGGTTAGTTGGACATACCAACGTGCTCACAAATGGAAACCTGTGCAACAACATGACAACTGCTTAGGTAAAAAATTACACCTTATAATCCTTTCTAAGAAAGCACATGGAGCTTTTCCTTTAAGCACTCATTTTAAGTTTTCCTAAAGATGTCATGAGAATTTGCTAAGAAAGTGCTCGTGAAAAGCTTCGGACAGAGCTTGGCCCAGAGCGCCAGCCAAGTGTGCGCTGGAAATCGCGCTACTCAGCTGGGGTCTGAAGAGAAGGAGGAGGAAGGGGCTCTCAGAAAAGACCAAGACAGATGCCACCTACCAAGTGCCAGGCACCCTGCAGGCATCTTCTAGAAGCCCCGGGAGAGAAGGACGGCTGTCCTACTTCTCAGATGAGGTGACACAGGCTCAGGGCAGAGAATGGCAGGGCCGGGGCTGGGACCAGGTCTGCCTGACTCCACAGCCCAGGCTGCTCATCGCCGCCCAGCCCACCTCCCCCGGGCAGCCTGGCTCAGCCTGGGGCCTCCCTCCCGGTCTCCCCAGAAAGCAAGCCGGGCTGAGGGGACAGGCCGTGGTGCCGCTGCCTTGCTGTGTGACCCTAAACAAACCTCTTAAAGTCTCTGCGTTTCAGTCACCTGCCTGCCCTCAGACGAGGTGAAGGAAGGGGTTGCCCTTGGGGAGGCATCCACAGTGAGGCTGCCTGATTAGCATCATCAACATCATCATGACTGTTATGGCCGTTCACCCAGAGGAAGGCGGCGGCAGCTGTCCTAACACGGGGCAGCCTGAAAGCCGGCTGCGACCTGGACCCAAAGCCCTAAGAGCAGGAAGGGGTGGGCCCCGGGCTTCCCTGCCGCTGCCCTGGGGTCCGGGGATGGACAGCAATTGCCTGGGGTCAGAAGACATTCCCTCTGTGGCCCCTCACACATGGCTTTGACAAGACTCCATTAACCAGCAGACCTGGCCCCCTGCACCCCACCCCGTCCCCTCCTCGGCAGGTGGCAAGAAGGTGAGCGAGGCGCCCTGCTCTGCGCCCCTGCAGACCCGGCTGAGCACTGACATTAGTGCTGAGCCCGCAGCCAGCACTGGGCAGAGCAGGCGAGGCGGGAGGGGGGAGGGGGCAGGAAAGGCGAAGATCCCACTTTGCTGATTTTGCATCAAGACTCTTATTATTCCCGTCTCATCACTGTCCTCGCGGCTCGCGGTGACTGTAAGATCCACGTCTGTCCAAGCTTCGACTGACGTGCACAGCGCAGGGGAAATAATTCGATTAGGGAGAGGGACGGGGGACAAGGAGAGGGAGGTGACCTGCTTTTGCAGCTGGCTCAGCAATGTGGAAGCAGACAGGTCTGGCCCCGGTTGGGATGTTCGGAGGAAACTTCGGGCCCGGACGGAGGAGTCAGGTGAGGAGATGGAGAGAAAGGGCACGAGGTCAGGCGCCAGTGGCCTGTGACCTGTCATGGGGGATCTCTTCCAGCAGAGGCGGGAGACCTGGCGGTTCCCTGGGCTTCTGCAGGGTGGTCCTTGGAGAGCTGCCATTCACAGGGGAGACACAGCCCTGTCCTCAGGGAGCCCCAGTCTGAGGGGGACACAGCCCTGTCCTCAGGGAGCCCCAGTCTGAGGGGGACACAGCCCTGCCCTCAGGGAGCCCCAGTCTGAGGGGGACACAGCCCTGTCCTCAGGGAGCCCCCGTCTAAGGGAGAGAAATAACCCCCTTCTTGGAGGGCCCCTCTTCTGAGTGAGGAGCGCTGCCGCCCTCAGAGAGGCAGCCAGGGGTTGTGCTACATTCATGCAGACTGTTCCCCAAGATCAGGGCGTGACCTCCTGTGTGTTCAGACTGGACCCAAGGACGACTCATGCGGGTGCACTTCCCTCAGCTGCACTGTGCTAGGGAAATGAGAGGCCCCGAGTGGTGAGACCAAAGGGCCCAGGTCCACGCGGAGCCAAGGGAGGACCAGGGAGGATGGACGGAGCCTGTTCTAGTGGGGATGCTGGGAGCCACCGGACCTGCCCTCAGGGCGGCAGTGCCAGCTCCGTGCAGGCAGGGACCACGGGCTGGAGCCCAGGAGCCCTGCCAGGCGAGGGCAGCCACGAGGCCAGGGACTCAGATGGACGCGGCCTGGAGGCTTGAACCTCATCTCCTGTCCCGGGCAGAGAGAACCCCTAGATGATAGCCCTATGAGCCGTGGCCATCTATATGGGCATCATGGACGTGTGCTCCCTGTGTGCCAGCCATGCTCCCTGGCTCCATGCGCACTGAGCCTCACAACAGCACGGGAAGGACGTGTCATTATTACACACCCGTTTCCCAGACGGCGAAATGGAGGCACAGAGCAGCGACATCATCGCCAAAGGTTATGACACTGGTACTGACGGAACTGAATTTTGGACCCAGGAGTCTGATAATCATCGCGTGCTTAATTGCTCCCAGGGACGGAGAGCTCACTACCTGAAGATGGCCACTGCTGGCTTCATCCGACATACAGAGCTGAGGCTCACGGCCCTGAGGTGTGCGGTCCGTGAGGGCAGGAACCCGGACACACTCCTCAGGAGTATTGGTGGAGCGGATGTCCTTGCAGTAGAAAAATTTCCTGGGTGCACAACTGTTACAGGCATGCCCTGACCACGTCACACCCAGTGTGGCCAAGAAGTGACCCCAGAATAAAAACCCAAACAAGGAAACTCTCTAGGAGCAAGTGCCATGAGACTGAGGGGGTTGCTCTCATAGCCGTCAGCAAGGCCCATCTCAAGGGCCCCCTCCTCCAGGAAGCAACCCTGACCACTCCAGCCCTATGTGGCTCCACCATCCTCACTTCTCCCCTGGTCCTGAGCCACGTCTGCTGGGCTTGGTTCTTGTGGTCTGTGGGGTCAACTCACCTCCCTGTTGGCACCAGGTCCTCCACCTGGGGGCGGAGAACTGCTCGATGCT
>PVJC01028472.1:0-22538 GCA_004026665.1 Murina feae
CTCCCAGCCGCCTTTGCGCCCTTCTGCCCTGCCTGCTGACTGAGGTTCCAAGTCTTGCATCGCAGCGCCAAGGCGCTGTGCAGACATTATTCCAAAAAGAAAAAATAAATAAGTAAAAAAGGAAGTTACTGCAGACCACCTAGCCTGTTTCAGCCCCTACAACCCCGCCTGCTTCCAAATTGGCCCCGGCTTTCCCAACTGCCTTGTTAGTGCCCAGCAGGGATTGCTCTGCCCATTTCTTAGCCCGTGGCTCTAATTCTTTGATGGTTGCCCCCTACTGACAGGGAAAAAAGGTTCCAGGAGAATTCGGCTCCAATTTTAAGGTTTATCCTGATAACATTAACATGCCTACTGTGTGCAAGGCACTGTAATTTTTAGCTTGTTAGTTTGATTCAGAGGCAGAATTTTCCAACAGCCAGAGGGGTTAAATGCCTAGGATCTTGTCGAATTCTCAAAGTAGGAATATGCCAAACCAAATGCTACACAACAGTTTTCTGGAACACTGAGATAGGGTGTTTCAGGGAGGCTGCATGACTAATCGAGAGAGCAACTTTCCACTAATTTTATTTTATGAAAACACCCTCCCCTTCCATTTTTATGACACCATTATATTGCCAAATTCCACCTCCCTCCCAGCAAACTCTAATGCATACCCAAAAGAGCTGTTGGACCCCTCGTGAGGCTATTTACACCCTTCCCTCCCCAAAAAATGTTTCCATCCCAAATTCAGTCTGTCTTAATACTCTTGGGAAATTTCTTCTGGGGGGGTGGGGGGGACAGTACCAGGCACCATAATTCCTTGGCTTTTGCTCAGAAGGTACTATCCCAGGGAATCAAAGAAGAGAGGCAACCTTAGATGTAGAGAGGGCCTTTGCGTATTCAGCCAGAGCACAAAGGCTCCAGGGCCTGTAGCTTTGGTTTGCCTCAAGAAAGTGAAATTGGAGTTTGTGGAGGAGAGTAGAACCAGGAAGCTTATTGGTGAGCTCAGGATTCTTCATCCATGACATCTAGAATGTTGCTCAGAAGAACTTTGAAAGTGGGACGTTCATCTGCTTTCTAAAACCAAAAAAAAATAAAGTATTATAGTGAGTTAAAAACCAGAATTCAAGGGAAATGCAATGAGTGTGCAGCAAATGTTCATTAAGTATATACTATTTGCCCAGAAATATACCCTATCGAGACAGAAAAAAAGGAAAAGAAATAGTAGCACTCTATAAAATACTCGTGCACTTTCCATTGGGTTATTAATGTGATGAGGTCAATTTGCAAACCAAACTAACATATTGATTAAAACAGGGCAAATTCATTACATAATTACACACCAGTGCATTTTTATTTTGCACCCTCAACTGAAAAAATGGTTACCAAATTTAAGTGGTTGACAGAACTAAAATCCTATAACCTTTGGTAATTTTTAGTTTGGTTTCAAACACTGTTTCTATTATCTCATAGTCAAAAGTAACAAGGAATTTTAACATTTTGAAACCATGGACTGCATCACTGGGCAGGGATCCTGAGCACCTAAGACCTACTGATTGTCTAGACTATTATCATGGTCCACAAGCCCCTGAGGTATTTAGTGATTCCGGGCATAGTCATACCACAAAGGTCTCAATTCATCAAAACCAAAATGCCATCAATTTCTTGTTCCTCTGAATCAGTGGTTCTCAAACCTTGCTAAGTATCAGAATTTCCTCGTAAGTTTAAAAAGATATTTCTGGTGGGGTGGGAACTGGGAGGAGGCGAGCTATGGGGGAAAAAAGAGGAACAACTGTAATAATCTGAACAATAAAGATAAATTTTAAAAAAGCTGGAACAGCAAGATGGCAGCATAGGTAAAAAGATATTTCTGGATTCCACTCCAGATATACCTCATCAGAATGTCTGCAGATAAGGCCCAGTCATCTGTACTTTTAAGAGTTCTCCAGGGGATTCTGATGTGCATCCAGTTTGGAGACTACCACTTTAAACAGGCTGTAGGGAAAGTGCCTCTCTGAAATAGTTAACTAACAGAATGAGGGTATCCTAGTTGGGAGGGAACATAGCCAGTCACCCTTAATCCTGCATGGCACAGGAGACAGATGGGAAATGTCTTCAAGAGGTTCTCTATACTTTCTTTGTGATCCAAATCATTTGTTGAAGGAAAAGTTGCCATGCTCTGATTCAGACCTCCAATTTTTACCTCACCAAGAGGGCTCTAGATTCACACATGTGCTTGTTGGACACTGTCTGTCCTTCTCTCTTTCTAGTAGGGCAGAACTACCGAAACAGCTGGCCTGATCTCACCCCCTAACTGCCCTCCCCTGATGGCCTGATCATCCCTAACTTCCTCTGCCTCTGCTCCCACCACCATGGCTTTGTCTGGAAGGAGGTTGGATGTCCAGAAGATGGCCAGTCAACCCGGTCTAATTAGCATATTACTCTTTTATTTATATAGATCAAAGCCCCCTTGGTAGTCAGTGCTGGGTCACAGCGCCTGCAGCAGTGTCAGTCAGTGCTGGGTCATCGCGGATGGCAACCCAGCACTAACTGCAGGACTGACTTCTGGTAGGTTGAGCCTTCAGTTGTTTTGGATGTTATGGACCCTGGTTTTTTTATATATTAGGATACCACATGCCCCATAATGTACCATATTTTTTAAAAAGAGCACTACTTGTTTTAGTTCTCTTTTGGGGTCATAGGGTCTTTATTTTTAAAATCTCACTTAGGACCACAGCCAGAAAAGGTTGGCAGTAGAGTAGAAGAAAGAACCAATGACTCCCAAGGGAATAAAGACAAATTTCAATGACTTTTTTAAAATGCCCATGCATTTGTCTGAATGCCTTTGACTGCTTGTACATAGTAGGTGACATGGCCTCACCCCTTTTCCCTAAAGCTGAGTTGGTACTAGAATCTGCAAATAATACTCTAGTGAGGATTGGAGTGGCCTGAGAAAGCCTCTGGCTATCAAAGGATTAGGGCGCTGACTGGGGTACTAGAGTGTACATAGATCCATGCAGCCAGGGAGAGTGGGACTGGGTGCTTGGCTGGCTAAATGATAAAGTAGGTTCAGGGAAATAATTTAAGAAGTCCCAATAAAACACTCACCTCATGCCAGCAGCTGTACATGATGGTATATACCCTTTCTGAAGCTAGATGAGGTCTGTAGAGACGTAGGCCTTGGGCAATATGTTCAGCAGTTTCACTGTTAGTAAATCTCTCATATGGCATTTTCCCCAAAGAGTAAATTTCCCACATCAAAACCCCTTGAAAATGAAAAAAAAAGTAGTAAGTCATTTTTCAGTCTTTTCAGGTAGCCGGGATCCTACTCTTCCTAGATTAACCTCAAAGATTAGATTCAGTTGATTTGCCCCTCTGTGTTTTTTGTGTTTTGTCCAAAATTCCACTATAGTACTGACTACACTGGAGGTTAATTGGGGTTGCAGTGGACTATTAGGTCCTTCAGGAGAGAGACAGCATCTTTTTTGTCTTTGTGGTTATAGGGTCTGGCACAGTCCCTAGTACATAATCAGTATTCAGAAGTTGTCGAATACTGAATGAATTGTTTGTTCCCCTCAATATTTTGTAAGTTCTAAGTAGGCAGGGATTGTGTCTAGCTTACTGGTTTTATACCCAGAAATGCTGTGGTGCCAGACATAGTAAGCACTCCCTAAGGATTAGATGAATGAAAGCAAGAACAAATAATCTCTGTACAGTTTGCAAAGAGTCAGTTTCCCCATTGTATTTATTATCTTAATCACTCACCAAAAGCCCAAATGTCAGATTTGCTGCTGAACTTGCTGTACATAAGGACTTCTGGTGGAGACCACCGGACTGGAAATTTGGAGCCTACTGAGCTTGTGTATTCATCATCCAGAACATACCTGCAAAGAATTCAGGACTTGTTAGTGTTAGGATTTGGAGAGTTTGGTATTTCCTTACATTTTTCTTGGCACAATAACAAGAGTTGCACACATACATTCCCACAGGCCATCCAGTGTCTTCTACAAATGTTATTTTTAATGTATTCCTGTTCTCATATCTGATTTACCTTTCCTGAATGACAATATAGTTACAGCAAGGATGAAAGAAATAAGATCTAATAGGTACTCCCTTTCTCTTCTCTATCCCTTTCCTTTATATTTTCTTCTCCTTCCCTTCCATCTATTCTGCAGTTGCCAGTGGAATGTAGACTGATTAAGAAAAGAGAGCCCTGGCCAGTTTTCTTCAGTGGTTAGAGAGTCAGCCCATGGACAGAAGGGTCCCAGGTTCAATTCCAGTCAAGGTCACGTATATCGGTTGCAGGCCCAATGCTCAGCCCCCAGTCAGGGCATATGTGGGAGGCAACCAATCGATGTGTCTTTCTCACATCAATGTTTCTTTCTCTCTGTCTCTCCCCACCCCCTCTTCCATTCTCTCTAAAAAAAAATCAATAGAAAAAATATTCTTGGATGAGGATTAACCAGAAAAAGGAAGGAGGGAAGGAAGGAAGGAAGGAAGGAAGGAAGGAAGGAAGGAAGGAAGGAAGGAAGGAAGGAAGGAAGGAAGGAAGGAAAAGAAAGAAAGAAAGAAAGAAAGAAAGAAAGAAAGAAAGAAAGAAAGAAAGAAAAAGAAAGAAAGAAAAGATGGAGTAGAGTCAACAGGATTAACAGATCAAGATAAGGTATTAGAAAAATTTAATTAAAAAAAGAGGAGGGAGCCTGACCAGCATGGCTCAGTGGTTTGATCCTCTGCCAGGGCACATGCCCAGGTTTTGAGCTTAATCCCGGGGGGCATGTGATCACTGATCAATGATTCTCTCTCATCATTGATGTTTCTATCTCTCCCTTCCTCTCTGAAATCAATAAAGATATTTTTTAAAGGGAAGGAAATAGAAGAAAGGGCTATAACAGTAAAACAAAAGAATAAAAGAAGTGACAAAGCATTCAGAGAAAGAAAAAGTGTGGAAAGATGTTGAAAAACACTAGAATGAGACAAAAAGAAAGGGAAAAGATTGAAAACTATGTCTCCTCATATTTGTACTGTGCTATTTTTACTTTTAGAGAGAAAGATGAAAGAGGCACCCTCACCTGGATAGGCCGAAGTCAGATACTTTAACAACTCCTTGCTCATTTACCAAACAGTTTCGAGCCGCCTGTAGTGCAACAGATAGCAGTGATAATCCATCCCTGGCATACAGGTTAAAGGCATAAAGCTTCTTCCCCCCAGGAGAGTGAAGCAAAGGCAGCCTCATCTCCTTCAACTAGAGACACCTTCCCACCTAACAGGAGCTAGTTGATGCTACTGAGAAACATTTATGCATTTTCACCACATGTAAAGTGACCTGTTTCAGAAGTGAAACACTGAGCACATGCAGAATGATTTCATTGACATTGGTAATTCCACAACATCCCTTCCTGAACTGAAATGCTGTGAGAATTAAGGGAGAACAGAAGGCAAGTGCTTTGTTTTCTGCTTTTCTGCCAGTGGGACTAGGGCCCTTTGAGTCTTGACCTGGCTGAAATTGATGGGGGCACCAACTAATGCCTCCAGGGGCTGTGCAGGCAAACTGATAGAGTGAAGTGGGTGGATAAAGACTGCAGGAAAAGTGGAGAGCATGTGGCTTGTCTAAAAGAGGCAGCTGCTCCTCAGCTTCAGCATGGCCTGTGAGATTGTGGACCTGGTGTTACAAGATGGTCTAGTCTTTTGAGAGAAGCTGGAAATTCAGTTTTTTAAAAAAATATGAAATGTTTATTTTTAAGTATTTTCTGTATATAACATTTTTTAAATAACATGCACCCGCAGGCCCCCAGTTTGTGACTCTGATGTAAGCAAATGATGACTTTGTGTGAGGAGCAGCTTCTTTGGGAAACAGGGTTGCTATTCTACTCCTGAAGGGCCCCACCATTTCCTTGGCATGGTACAGGGCTGGCAGTAAGTGATTGCTCTATTTCCCACCATGGCAGAACTCATGTTATTGAGGCTGGAGATCCTTGACAGGCTGACCACTGGGGCAGAAGCTCACCTAACTTTCAGTATTTTCTAGATAAAACTGAAATGATAGCTTCAGCAACCCTCCTCATCTATATACGATATGTCTTTCTCTGCTATTTCCACCCCCCCAGCCCTTGATCCCAGGCTAATCCTTCTGAGGTCCCACCAGGTCTCTGTGAAGGAATTGCTTTGACTCCAGGTATTCCATGGCTTCGCAGACATCCTTGCACATCTCCAGCAGCTGCTGATTCTGGAAGTGGTGGCGCATCTCCCGCAGGTAGTTCAGGAGGCAGCCATTGGCCATATACTCAGTGATGATAAAGATGGGGCGCTGTTTGGTGCAGACACCGTACAACTGCACCAGCTTCTCATGGGAAAGATTCCTACAGGAGAGGCAATGAACCAGTCTTCCCCTTCTGGCTCTGCATACCAGTCAGAAAAGGGCTGGAGTAGAAAGGGGTTGGCCTGGGATTAGAGTGTCAGATAAGGGACCACAATAGCAAATTGACTTTCCTCCTTCCCACCCTTAATCCCAACAGTACCTAATATGTGAGAGTGAGCAGGGATTTGGGACTCATCAATAGAACAGGAAAAAAATCGAGGAATTGATGAACACTAAGGCTAAATCAGAATCAGTCTTCCTCTTGAAAGTTTTATATTCCACAACCATTCGAAATGCTACTGAGATGATAAGCATCCATGATCAACACTAATTTCAACCAATATCTAAGGCAGATAAATGATTTCCTTAGAAGTTAGTACTCCTACCAATCAAAGGTTGACCTCAGTCCCTGGTCCAAATCTCTCACTAAAAGTCACCTTAAACCATAATGGATTGTCCTGGTAATTCCTAGTCTCCAGCAACTGGATTGAGAGTTGAGTTTGGGCTGTAACTTACATCATGACTTTGGCTTCTTCAATGAACTCATCCTCAGACATGGAGCCTTCTTTGATCATCTTGATGGCCACATCATACTGGCCTCTCCATTTCCCATACTTCACTACCCCGAATTGTCCAGTCCCCAACTCCTTCAAGAAGGTCAGATCCTTTGGATCAATTTCCCATGATCCTGTAACAACAAAGTCTTAGTGTGAGTCTTTGGGAGTCATGTACATATAATTCCTACAATAGATAAGAATTCCTACTGGAAATAGAAATAGGCAAACAGTAAAGGGGAAATTCTCAGGGGTACTAATCCACCTTTGCTCAGGTAAATCTCAGGTACAAGAGATTAGTCACTGGAGGAGTCTTGGAATTTTAGGTGCAAGTCAGCTATAAGGGACGAAGATAGACTAAACATCTTAAAACCCTTTATGTTTATGATTATGTGTTTTTTTACCACAATTTTTAAAATAATCTCTTTATGAATTTATATTTTTGCAGTCCCAGGACGAGCCACCAGAGGGGGTAAATCATTAAATAACTTGTTTAGTTCTGTCTTAACCTTCCTTGAGGCAACTGGTGCAGAACAGTGTGTTGCAAGAACACTCATGAGGCAGGGTCTTTTTGTTGTTGTTGTTGTTGTTGTTGTTGTTGTTGTTGTTGTTGTTGTTAATCCTCACCAGAGGATATTTTTGCCACTGCTTTTCAGAGAGGGTGGAAAGGAGGGAGTTGGGGGAGAGGGAGAGAGAGAGTGAGGAACATCTATGTGAGAGAGACACATTGACTGGTTGCCTTCTGTATGCGCCCTGTATGGGTCAGGGATCAAACCTGCAACCCAGGTACATGCCCTTGGCCGGGAATCAAACTCAAGACCCTTTTGTGCTTGGGCCAACACTCTAACCACTGAGACACATCAGTCAAGGCAAGGCAAGGTTTCTAATTGTGTCAGCCAAAGGTAGTCCTTGCAACTGGCTAGCCCACCCTACCCTAGAAAAATAAACAGTTACCGTAGCCCAGGCCTGCAGTAGAAGGTGCATTCTTGTTTTGTTGAGACACTGGATATTTGAGCCTAGATATGAGTCCTGAAAAACACAGAGGGCGTCATGTTCTTGGTGCGGTGTAGGGGTGAGATACCTGACACACCCTCACTTGAAACCTCACACTTCCAATGTTCATCTTTCTAGTACATTTTGAATCCCAGAAGATCTTCATGAACACAACATTTTCTGCAAGTTACTCCTCTCATATAAAAGTTTTAGGTACAAAAAAGAGAAATACTAATGAAAATGCACCACCTAATTAAATATATCCTCACCTCCCAGCCCAGGCTTAACTCACATTCTATCTTCTTCATGAAGCTTTTTCCCTTATCAATTTTCCAGTTTTAGAATGTCTACACTACAGTAGATCTTCAAATAATGTTTCCATTATAATGTTGATGAGCTGCCATAAGAACTTAACACTTGTTTATATCAATTAGACTATGTTAAAATTGATTTTGTTATATATCATTTTGCTTAAAGTCCCAGAACCTATTGGTGATATTAACTAAGAACTTACTATACTTACAAGCCATTTTCTGATGTTTTCTAACTTTATATTCTTTGAGGGCAAGGACCTTTGTTAATAATTTTCTATTTTTAGAAAATTATTTGTCCTCTAGTACCGAGGAAATTGCTGAGTACACAGTAGTAACTCAATGAATACTTGCTGATTGATTAATCACCAGTCTCTTCTATGTTTTTCCTTAGCACTGAGCATAAATCACCAAATAAGAAGCCAGTCCCTATGGATATAAGGTCTGTCTTTGACTACCTCTTTAGTTGACCTCCACTGAGCATCACAGGTGTTGATTTTCACAGCTAATTGCACTGACTGCCCTGTGAGACTTATTCATCCCTTCATTGCCTCGTTCTGAATTGCTTCTTCTGGGGCTTGGCATACAATTCTTTGGTGCCCCTGGTACTCACCTGCAGAGTTATGCTGATGGTAGTTAATGAGCTCAGGGATGGTGCTGAAAAGGTGCTTCTCAGCCAGGTAATATTGGCTCTGAGGTGTGGAACACACGACATAATGGCGTATCACCCCTTGAGGGTCCCTGAGAAGTAGATTCTAAGTCAGCAACTTGGGAACAAGGGTCACCCAGGACCCAAGAAGTGAAGTGAGATGAGTTTTCAGTTTAAGGGGCAGAGGAAATACGAGGGGCACACCATTAAGGAGCTGTTGGGTGGGCACCCTTGTTCTTTGTCCCCAGGGCCTTGGAAGAGTAGCACTCACCCTGTAGATTTAGCAAATACAGACACAGTATATTTTCCCGCTTTGCTGGAGTCTCTGACAATGAAACCTCCTTCCTTCCCCTGAAACAACAAAAAAATAAGCTTACTCTAAGGAGGAACTGGTGCTCACATCTGCATCCCTTCTGCCCAAACCTGGGAGAAAATAGAACAACCCCTAATTTCAATGCCAAGTTCCATGATTCACCTGCAGCCTTGTTGCTTTTGATACTGAAAAGTGTAATTGGGACCCGATAAAAATGATGGTCTCGACACTGCCTTGCCTGGTAAGCAGCAGCAACCCTTCAATTCAGGATCCTCATGTTTTGTGCAAGGAGGATGCCATTTACTTGTAGTCACACACTTACCTCTTGCTTTAGCAATTCTTCAGCTTGACTCCGAGTCATGTGTTTGGAATACCACCTGTAAAGAGAGAGTGCTTGAGTGGCTCCTAGACCATGGTGTAATTGATTCCAAGATTATAATGTCCATTCTAGTGATTCAGTCAATTCACTCAACCCCTATTTTTACTTAGTGCCTATCAACTGCATCACTTTCCCCAAACCCAGTTGGTACTGAAAATTCATGGAAATGGAGAGTAGAGGGCAAAGGTAGGTGGCAGAGGGTTGCAGGGAAGGGATCAGGGACAAGGCACTCAGGGACAATCCATTTCTATGATCAGGGAGAAAGGATAATGGCAGAAGTTTGACATTTTCACCCTTTCAAAAGTGTCCTATCAGACTGTCAACTCTTTCTTAGAGTGTGGTTCTTCTGGATTTTGGGGGTGTGGTGATCTCCCCACCTCTCACAAGCAGATAGTATTTGTGACGAGAGTAAGACATAGGCACTAACTTGGGGTGGTGGCATCATTTGACCCTGTTAGCAGTGATTTTAATAAGTTTCTTAAAATCAAAACTTTGTTGAAACTTCAAAAATGTATATATTATATTCTACTGCTCCTGGAAGATTGTGCGCTGGAATCATAAGCATACTCACTCATACATTTCTATGGAGTCTTCTGCTTCAGTGACATAGTTACTAGGGATGTAGCCTTCCTGCCTGTAGAGGAGACATTGTGGTAGATAATCCAGCATTCCTGTTCCTCAGGGAAAAAACAGATTCATAGGCCATACCCCTGAGACCAATCTCAAATGGAGGTATATAAACCATGCCCCTCCCTCAAAGAGGATCATGTAACAGATGCATGGCTTGGCTAGTGAAATGTGTGGCTCTGCACATGTGGCATCAATTATTTGTGCCCTACAATACGTGGGCCAAAACCTACAGGCTCAGAGAGGTGGCCACATGTAGAGCTGCACTCTGGGAAGCACTTGGAGGGGCAGCCTCTTTCCTGATGGGGGAAGAACAATTTCTGATTGGGATACTGAGTAGGGAAGTTATGTTGCACGTGTGTGGAATGTGGGTGGTCACAATGCTCAAGAAGGGCTGGCATGAACTCACCCATCTTTATTTTCTTTTTTTGGACTCACCCATTTTTGTCTCGTGCTCGCCACCAGGGTAAGTTGCTTTCTTCCAGGATAAAATATTCATCACCCTTCCGTAGCTGTAGGTCATTTGCATTCATTGGCATGTAGTCATAAATGGCCACAACCTTTTTCAGTTCACTTGTGGAAACTGGTGCTGCTGTTGGCTCAGGGGGCAGTGGCTTTTTCAAGATCTGTGTAGGCAGAAGAAAAAAGTAGGGTGGTTTGCTTAGACATTAAGTACTCTCTTCTCTCCCAACTCTCTGGTTTACTAGAGACACTATTCTAATCCAAATCAGGCATAGCAAGACAGTTTATTCAGCATTCATTTTTAAGCACTTATGCAGAGGTTCTCAGCTTGGAGTGCACATCAGAATCATGTAGGGAACATTTATTTAACAATCCTGACACCCAGACAGTTCCCAGACCAAGTACATCAAAATCTTTGGGGATGGGACTCAGATGTCAGTATTTTTTTAAACTTCCAGACAAAAACCACGTGCAGACATAATCAGGAAACCTATTTGGCACAGAGGGTAGGTACGTGGATTGGATTAAGTGACTTTGAGTCTCAGTTTTCTTGTTTGTAAAATGAGCATAATAATTTCTGCCCTCCTTTATTGTGCTTCACAGATGTTGTGGTTTTTGTTTTGTTTTGTTTTTGTTTGTTTGTTTTAGAAATTGATGACCCTCCACCATCAAAGATTATGGCTCGGTTTATTTCAGTGATTTGGAACCAAACCCACAATATCTCTAAAGTATGCCTGTATATGAGGAAGAGCTTGCTAGACCTCAAAAAGTAACCAAATAAGCAAATTTGAAGTAATATGTTAGTGATAAGATGAAGGTATTGGGTGTTCACTATTAAATTATTTTAACCTTATCTTTGAAAATATTTTTATTTAAAAAAAATCCGTATCTGTTTTGTTTCAAATAGGTGATTGGATTAATGGTTGCCAAGGACTTCTGAACAGCCCTCTATATTTCCACTGAAGGGAAGTCCTAATTAGAAGGACAAATTCCCTGTCTTAGAAAGAATATCAATTAACAGTACCAAGTCCCAGAAAAATTCTAAGATTCTGGTGTGTTTTCTGTGGTAATTGTAAGTTTCTATTTGAGCAATAGCAGCACCCAATGTTCCTGTATACCTGGTCCTCCTCAGGTGTGGGAGGAAGAGGCTTTTTTGTCTTCCGGTGAGAACTCCCAGATTTTAAGCCTGCAAAATAAGATACCAGTGATGACACAGAATGCATGTTAGGAAATGGCCTAGAGACTGGTTTGGTCAGGGACTTTGCCCTCTCTTCTCTGCAGTGCCTTTAGGCAAGTTAGAAAAAGTCTGGGTGGATACAGCCCCATGGCAGGTTGCGCAGCTTGGAGAACAGAGCACTAGCTGGATTTCAGCACCCACCCTCTCCCAGGTCCCTTTGTGCAATGGCCAAAATGTACAAACCTGGGTTTGACAGACCCTTGAAAGAGTGTATGATAGAGTCAAAGGAGGGAGAAATGATACTGATCAGATCTCTTACTTCCATTCCTGTTTTCCAAAATTTGGCAGCCCATAGCATTTTTGGCTGTCTGAGAGCAGCAGAGATACTGCCCGTCAATCCAGAAGCAAGGGTGGTATTTCTGTACCAGATCACTGTTATACCGGATTACTGTAACAGGAGAGAAGAGAGAGAAAGATCACATCTGACATGCAGGAGAATCAACCATTTGCATGTTTTTCTCTTCAATTAAGCTTAGTGGTGAGCTTCAAACAACTGCCCCTTCATCAGCCACCTTGGAGAGAAGCAGACAGCAAGGCCAGTTGGCTCCCATGCCCAGCCCCAGAGAGGTCCTGTGCAGTTCTGTTCAGTGGTCCGTCGTGATAACTATCTCCTGACCAGCATGATAAGAATATCTGATGTCTCCAGAGCCAAAGAACAAAAATATGTTATCTGTGTTTTCCCATGTGGCCATTATAATCTTCTTGTGAGGCAGCTGTTGATTATGATGGTATGGTGTGTGTTTTTTTCCAGATAAGGGACACAATTTGTCCAAGCCAAACTCTCACTTCAGCTTTCAATATACCAATGTCCCAGCTCCCTGAGTTGATATATCTGTAAATATATTAGAGATATTTGCCTTAGTGAGAACTTCTGCACCAGGCTTTCTGTGTTCATATTCTAATCAACAGAGTGAGCTTAGAGGGAAAGTAAGGTGATTCTGCCTCTAGATTCTGTCTAGAATAAAGATGGTTTTATTCTTCCTAGGGCCACCTATGTGGGTTGAGCTCATTGCAGAAGATAAATGCTGGAGCTCTATTTCTGTTCTAGGGTTGTGAGGGTCAGAAGATCTCCCTGGAGCTAAAGTATTTTGCAAAGAATAGAGTACTTTGCAAATAAGAGGAATTGGTATTATGGTTTTTAATACTGTAGCATATCAAGAACCTTCACATGGAGTCAGTTAGGTAAGTCTTCCTGGGATCATGTTGTTAGATAACAGAGAAGCAAAGACAACTGAAATAATTGACACTAGCTTCCATTGGGGCAAATATCTAGGCTGGTCTAAGACCTAGGCTGGTCTAAGCATTTGAGGACATACACATCTCAACTTTTACTGCTAAGAAGAAACCCTGTGTAACATTATTTTTTAAAGATAACAAGCCCAGCTATGTTGTTCAGTGATTGAATGTCAACCTATGAACTAGGAGATCACAGTTTGATTCCCAATCAGGGCACATGCCCAGATTGCGGGCTTGATCCCCAGTAGGGGGTATGTGGGAGGCAGCTGACCAATGATTTGCCCTCATCATTGATGTTTCTACCTTTCCCTCTCTCTTCCTCTCAGAAATCAATAAAACATATATTTTTAAAAAGATAACAAAACAAAACCTTCTTCTATAGAGACCAACTCCAATCCTTAAGAACTCACTTAAGGTTTGGGGGGCGGAGCGGACACGGAAACTTTTGGTGGCCAGGTATAAAAGAACAAAAGAGTTTTCTTTTTTTAAAAGTGTTATCTTGATGTTTTTCTAAACATGGATTTGAATATTTCTAAGCATTTTACCATGCCCAACCTCACACCTCACTTTTTCATCATTCCCCTTCACCATTGCACTAAGTACAGGATGGTGAGAGCTATTCAGATGCAGTGTAAGCTCCAAGGGACTGCATCATCCATAAAGAATTTTAAAATAATAATAAAGCCAACCAAACATCTGTCTGACTTTTATTATTACCAGGAACTGGCAATTCTGAACAACATTCCATACTCCTCTCAACAAGAACTGATTGCTCCCATCACTGCCACCATCTACCCCTCTTCCTGTGACACTACTCTTGAAGACCCTGGGTGCAAGCCTGGGCACTAGTAGGTATGCCAAGTATTCTTAACAACTAATTACTCTGATAAATGAAGCTATACTAATATGTTAATGAAGGGACATAAAGCTTCCTGTCTTCCCCACCTCCAGCACACACATTAAGAACCCACTCTACATTACCAAATAATGTCTGCCTCTTAGGAGATTCCTTTAAAATGGTGGCCCTTTTTGTTAGATAATCCAGAGCTGGTATTTACAGATACTTAAGGAGAGAATTGCAAAAGCAGAAGGTCTGTTATGGACTGAATGTTTGTGTCCCCACAAAATTCATATTATGAAGCCTCCCAATGTAATGGTATTAGGAGAGGACCTTTGGAAGGGAATTAGTTCATGAGAGTGGAGACTTCATGATGGAATTAGTTCCCTTATAAGAAAAGACTTAAGAGAGAGACTCTCTTTTTATCTCTGCCATGTGAAGACACAGTGAGAAAGTGACCAGTCTACAAGCCAGGCAGAGAATTCTCACCAGGAACCAAATCAGAGACACCTTGATCTTGAACTCCCCAGGTTCCAGAACTATAAGAAGTAAATGTTTGTTGTTTAAGCCACCCAGGCTAAGGTATTTTGTTATGACAGCCTGAGCTAAGACAGTGTTCAAGTGGGAAGGCTAGGAGAATCTGCTTACTTCACCAATTCATAGGGCCAGCCCTGTCTGGGAAGCACTAGTGGTTGGTGCACATTCTCCTAGTACTTGATGGACTGGTGTCTTATATCCATAGTTATCAAGACAATGTCTAAAATTCTGTTTCAGGAATGAATGAAGTATTCTTCCCCATACTGGTTGTTGGAGTTTTGCCAATGCCACTCTTTCATTCATTTTGCTGAATTCTTATTTTTGAAATTGCAATTAGGATAGGCTCTGTTGAGCTTGAGTAAATAGATTCTAGAGTGAATACAGCCAAATATCTGTGGTGCTATAAAATAGAAGTGTCTGCTGTCAGGTTCAAGGAAGCAGAATAAGAAAGCCCAAGGCTAAGTCCCCAGGCATACAACCTTTGCATGGAAAGTGCCCCTGAAATAAAAAACAAACATAGCAGCTGGATAAGAGGTACCTGAGGCTCTACTTTTTAAATTGAGGTATAACTTACATATCATAAAGTACAAAGATCTAAGGTATACAGCTAACCACATTTGTCTACAACCACTTAACCACACTTAGATCCAGCACCTGAGAAGGGTCCCTCATGCCTCTTCACAGTAGAGGCAGCCAGGATTCTGATGAAGTCCCCTTCTCATGTTAGTGATTTTCAAAAATATTATTACAGATTTTTTGAGAGAAAGAAATGGAAAGGGAGAAAGGAAGGGAAACATTGCTAAGGGACAAACATCTATTGGTGGCCTCCTGCATGGCCCCTATCGGGTATTGAGCCTGCAACCCTGGCATGTTCCCTGACCAGGAATCAATCTAGAAACCTTTTGGTGCATGGGATGATGTCTAACCAACTGAGTCACACTGGCCAAAGCATGTTAGTGACTTTCAATTGGTGCATTTTGCTCTAAAGTGAGATAACATTAACTAGGTAGGATTTTATGGCTCCTAGACTATCTCACAATTGGTATTACTAGCACCTCAATCTGTCCTGGGGTTGTTAGAACTTGCATCTGAATCTTTCAGCAACTATGGTCTTTGTTGCAAGACACCTGCTTTTTGACTCATGTTGTCAGACCAAGCAGGTTCAACAGGACATACACCCAGGTCTGGAACAACTGGAAAAAAATGCCTTTGGTAAAACATAAGGGAAAAGAAGGTAGAATTGAACCTACCCACACTAACGGGTTGTGTTTTGTGTTTGGGCTTGTAAATTGTTGTGTGAACATGATAGAGTATGCTTACACAAAGCTAGATGATATAGCCTACTACATACCTAGCCTTGTGGTATAGCTTATTGATCCTAGGCTACAAACCTGTATAGCATGGTACTGTACAAAACCACACAAGATTAAATCAAGCACAAGATAAAATGATGCAATCAAGAGCTGTGGTAAACACAATATGTATGAAGTTGCTGCTGGTATAAAATAGCATACTGTTTCACAGCAAAAATTTTTTGTAAGTAGAAAAAGTATGCTCTAAAATAAAAATAAAGATATAGTATAACAAATACATAAGCAGTAACATTGTCATTTATTATCATATCAAGTCTTATATACTGTACTTTATATGACTGGTAGCTCAGTAGGCTTATTACACTAGCATCACCACAAATACATGAGTAATGCATTGCAGTATGATGTTAATAAGTAATTGGAATTCTTTAGCTCCTTTATAATCATACTAGAGGCTGGGTGCATGAATTCATGCTTGGGTAGAGTCCAGCCGGCCTGCCCCCTGGTTGAACTCCCAGTTGAACACTGGGTCAAACTCTTGGTCGAGGGGACAATTTGCATATTAGCCTTTTATTATATAGGACTAGAGGCCTGGTGCATGAAAATTCATGCACTTGCGGGGGAGGGGGGGTCCCTCAGCTTGGCCTGCACCCTCTCACAGTCCAGGACCCCTCTGGGGATGTACACCTGCTGGCTTAGGCTCACAGCTGTCAGCTGGCTTGTAACTGAGTGGAGCTTCCCTGTGGGAGCGCACTGACCACCAGGGGGCAGATCCTGTGCCCAATGGTGGTCAGTGCACGTCATAGCAACCAGTCATTCCTGGTCATTCCACCATTAGGGTCAATTTGCTATTGCCCTTTTATTATAGAGGGTGGGATCACTGTCATATATGCAGTCTGTTGTTGACCAAAATGTCATTATGTAACACATGACTGTATCTTACTCCAACTATAGGTGCAATTTCTGTGCTAGAGAACCAAGTAGCATGAAACTATATTTTGAGCTTAGTTTCTGGGATGTGGTAAGAAGCCAGTCTTCTCCACGCACTAGCTGTGTGCCTTTGAGCAAGTTGCTTAACTCTTTGAGCCTCAGTCCCTTCTCTGTAAACAGACAAATGATACACAATTCATAAGCTTATTGTGAGAATTTAATTGTACATTTGAAGTACTTGGCCCAGAGCCTGGTAGATTATATGTGCTCATTAAACATTAGTTATTATTGTTGTTGTTGTTTGTCCACGGTTGCTACAAGAATTAAATGAGAAAATAAATATAAGGTATTTAGCTCAGTGTCTGGTACATAACAGGAATTCAACAAATGACTCCTCTCTTCCTTACTCCTCTTTCAACTTCAAAAAATTGGTAATTTTTATTTTAACCAATTGACTTGTAGTCAAGAGAATGGACAAAGCTTGTATAGCCAGCTACCAAGTATCAGAATCTAAATGTTATTGAGACAAAAGGCTGTCATGCAATAACCCAACCATGCTGTTATCAGTCTGCCATCCTTCCTGTTTCTCTAGGCAGCCTTTCCTGATGTCAACTCAACCAGTTAATCTCTCAGTCACTTGACGTGTGGCTATATATACACACAAATATGTTTTCATGCATCCTGTGCTACAAACATTTACTGTCAAGTTTATCTGAGAACACCATATGATGTATATGAAATGCTGAAACTATGTACAAGTTTAGATCTTCATAAAGCTAGGAACATAAAATAATTCCTTGGAAAGTATTTATACACAATGAAGATACGTATAGTGTTTTCTTGTACAGTGCTTTACTGTTTCCCACATGGTTTCACATATATAGAACATTTAATCCTTAAGACAAACTTGGGAAAGGTATGGCATGCATATTATCCAAATTCAAAAGAAACCAAGTCTTAAAGAAGTTTATTAGCCTACTTGCCAGAGGTTACTTTGCTTATTAGTGGTGGAAGAGGGCTTGGAACCAGGTTCTCTACATTGACTTCAAGCTCTCTTATAAACATCTTTTTTTTTGGAACTAGGTATTGCATATTTAGGATTCAAAATATTGCAAATAACCTTTGAATGCCATACCACACCACCCTTATAAACAGTGTAAAGAATGCGACATTTTTATAAATAGAGAAATGGAGATACTTACAATTACAACATTGCACTACAGACATAGTGGTGGGACTGGGTTGAAATTCTTAGTCTAGTGTGTGATATTTTTTCATATTATGGAAGATTAAACTCAACTGCATCACTAATATTGGAAAAATTCATTTTTTTCTCTTCCCTTTCCTATCTCCTCCCTTCCCTCCCTCCTACCCTTTCACCTTTCTTTATTTTTTCTTTCACTTCCCTCCTTCCATTTATCTTTTCCTCTCTCCTTTTCACCTTCACCCCTCTCTTTTATTTCTCTCTTCTGTCTTTGTCTCTCTCTTTCTTCTCTTCTCTTTGGTCTTTCCCTCTCTCTTTCCCCCTCTCCATCTTCCCCCATTCCTCTTATTTCCTCCTGCCTTTCTTTTCTTTGGAAATTAATTATCTTCCTTTCTTTTCCAAATAATTCTCACCATTTTTGAGCTGATGAATCCAACGCTTCCTCAATTCTTCTGTTGGGGAGAAGACATAGAGAGGCCCTTCATCATATACAACCTGGGGCAATGGACACACAGACTTTAGCAGTTAGGATTCAGAATAAAAGGAGAAATATCTTGATGTAAATAATCTTAAGTCACAACTTGGTATATTCATAGTGGAAAATAAAAAAAGCAGGGTCTTTAGTCAATGTTTGGGCCAGGGTCATGTGAGCTATCTGCAGAATTCATAAGCAATTCATATCAAGGGTATGTAGGACTTAGAAGGTCTTAGCTTACTGACTACTAGGTTCTCCTGACTTATGTTTCAATTTGTGTGTAAATTTAGTTCATAATGTTTCCCTCGGCCCACGGTGGAGACAGGACTTTTGTTTATTCAACAAAGGCTATTTTATAATCCTATTAAACTATGAGTTTATATAGAGAATTGAAGTAATGATTTATATAACTGAAATCTTGGTTAGTACATATGAATTATTCACTTGGATAATATGGAGCCAAATTTTAACTCATGACTAATTTTTCCCGCACAGCCCAGTGGCCTCCAATTCCCAATATTAGCCAAAGTAAACCAAACATGGACACAAATCCACTCCAAAAAGAGTAAAGTATATGTTAAGCACTATCATCAAATAAGTCAATATTTTTAACACCTCACAAGAACAAGGCATTGTGCTAGGTGTTGTAGAGACTTAATAAACCACACATAGTAGATTCTAAAGTCAAATGTAAATTAATTTTGAATTATATGCAGCTTAGCTTTTTCAACTAGCCCAGCCAAACAATGTCATCTTGTTGAAACACAATGGTAGCAAAACTGTGTCTAAAATACACCCCCGTCAAAATTTTTGTAAACTTTGATACAGTCAAGGACATGAGCAAGATCCTTTTACATTTTTCTTTTTGCTTGTTAGTCTTGTTGTGCTCATCAATCCATGACAGAAAGCCCCCTCCCCTGAGACTTTCCACTTCCTTTTCTGGCTTTCACTGTTGCAGGGGCTTCTATATTCACGACAAGGTGCCTACAGAGTTCTCAGGACACAAGCAAGATGAATTGAATTTCTTGTTCTCCTTTATGGCTTATAATGCATTTACCAAACATATGTCTATGTGGCTCTCCAATCATCCCAGACTAAAATAGAATTTAGGTTTATGTATAAGTCTAATAAGCCTTCCCCATACCAAACTTCCTAATACTTCTGCCCTCCCCTTTTCTGACTTTTCAACCCACATGACCACCGTTAGACAGATATGCAGAACCAGAGGAAGTGAAATGCTCACTCGACAAACAGTGCATCTTTCTCAATGCAGTTATCAAATACAAGACATACCACAATAAAATTAATGCCATTATGGGGTCTCTTTGAGGTGTAGAAACTAAAAGAAACTATGTGAGATTGGGAAAATAGAACAGCAAACACTCTTAGATCATACCAGTGTCATTTCTCAGTCCAGTTTCCTTGTTCACCTCAACTTTTGTTTCCTGGAACTTAGTATCCTGCTTTTTGCCCCATATCCCATCCCTAATGATTACATTACAGGTTCCTCTGAGAGCTGGTGAGAGAAAATACCTCACCTGGAAGGGGTAAGGGAACCTTTCAATGATTGAGATCTGTTCCATTTCACCAGACTCTTCACCCCTTCTCTGCAATGAAAGAAGAAAAATCATGGTTATTGGTTGATGCATTGTTTTTTCCTGGATTTCCTTTGGTGCTGTGAGTTCTTGGCAGTAGGCCAAGAATGCTCTTCTGCACAGACAATGCAGATTCTTAGTGACTGCTTCCTATAACCCAGTAAGGACACATATCCATAGGAACCATCACATATTTTTTTAAAAGCCTCAGACATCTCAAATCATTGTGGAAATGTAGTTTACTCCATAAATGGTACTGGGACATTTAACCACTAATATTGGTGGCAGAGCAAAGAGTTAGGTAGCTATTTCACATCGTACACCAAAGTAAATTCTGGGTGGGTTCAAGAGCTTAATGTAAAAAAAATGAAACTGATCCCTAGCTGGTTTGGCTCAGTGGATAGAGTGTTGGCCTATGGACTGAAGAGTCCCCGGGTTCAATTCTAGACAAGGGCACATGACTGGATTGTGGGCTTGATCTCTAGGAGAGGGCATGCAGGAGGCAGCCAATCAAGGATTCTCTCTCATCATTGATGTTTCTATCTCTCTCTTTCTCTCCATTCCTCTCTGAAATCAATAAAAATATTTAAAAGTGAAACTAAATGACTGAGAAAAAAACAACTGATGGTATAATCTTGTGGGAGATAAGAGCTTTCTAATATAATGATGAAAATTAAATCATTAAGAAGGTGAATTAATTTGATTACATAAAATTTAAAATCCATAGACTTTAACAAAAACAACAATAATAATAATTGCAAAATAAAACAACAATGAAATACCATTTTTCTTGGATGCCAACTTAACAAACATTTACAATATCTGGTATTTTTTGTTTTGTTAATCCTCACTTGAGGATATTTTTTCATTGATTTTTAGAGAGAGTGGAAGGGAGGGGAAGAGAGAGAGAGAAACATCAATGTGAGAGAGACATATTGATTGGTTGCTTCCTGCATGTGCCTTGACCAGGGTTGGGGATTGAGCCTGCAACCAGACCTTCACCAGAATCGAACCTGGGAACTTTCAGTCTGAGGGCTGATGTTCTATCCACTGTCCAGGGCTATAATATCTGGCATTGAAAAAAAAGTAGATAAATAGATATTCTCATGCATAATTTGTAGGAGTGTATTAAATTTAAATTCTACTTCTAGTAAAAATAGAATAAAAAGATAAAAATAACCAAAGTTCATAGATTTCATAAAGAGAAGAAAAAATTTTACTTCTAGGAAGTTATTGAAGAAAAAGACTAACAAAAGTACATAAATATGTATGCAAGGATGTTCCTCCAATATGGTTTATAATGTCAAGTAGTTGAAAACAACTCAAATGTGTAGTAATAGGGAAGTGGTTAAACAAATTACAGAATTGTATATCCATGATAAGGAATACTATGCAGCCATGAAATTCATATTATTAATGAGTACCTATTGTCATAGGGCAAAGTTTTCACATATTGAAAATGTAGGTTGCAAAGCAAGATGTGTAGTATGATTCTATTTTTTAAATATATAACACATATTAGTGTGGGAATGTGTGTTGCTAGTGGAAAAAAATACACCAACATGTTAATAATATTTTAGCTATATGATGTGATTATCTGTGATTTTATCTTTTCTTGTGCTTTTTCATATTTTTGCAAGTTTCTATAATATTCATTTCTCTTGTAATCTGAAAAAATGATATTTTAAAATTAACTCAATAAGTGGTATGCCCAGGAGAGGCTAAGGGAAATGAGAGGAAACTGAGTAAGCTATTTTTTTAAAATTCATATTATTCAGGGTCCTGGGATACTGGCTTTAAAACCAATTCAACCTTGTAAATCTGACCCTGGTAACCGAGGGAGTAAAATCAACCATCTCTGATTAGTTTGAAAAGGTGATATGATGCCATCTTGAAATCTGTGTTACAAATTTTCCTATGTAAATGAGTTGTTCTGAATCTGAGGGGAAATGCTGAGACTTGGTAGAATCATTACATGGCAGAGTGAAGAATTTTATAAAGCTTTTTTGTGTGTTCCACATTATACAGTATCACCGTCCAGTTTATTTACAGAGAATTGAAGTGTTCCAAGTTTATCTGCTTCCCCATCACCTACCCCCACCCCTGTTCTGTCAATGGTCTCTTCTTACCGGAATCTGTCTTTCAGGGGGAGGATTTTTTTCAGGAACCACTGTTTCAACACAAGTGATCTTCTCAACATCTATTGAACCCTTCTTACTGCCTCGTCTCTGAAAAAGAGAGTGAGGAAGAAAATGAAGAAAGAATATAGATAATGTATTGTGGAATTGCACATATGAAACTTTAGTATAATTATATTAACCAGTGTCACCCCAATAAATTCAATAGAAATGAAAAAAAAGAGTGATTAAGCAATCAGATGATTAGATTTTGTTATCTACTCATTCAACATAGTGAGTTGACACCCATGATCTATTATCAGGGCCCATCATTTTGAAAAAACAAAAAGCAAAAAAAGTTCTAGATCTCACCCTTTTTTCACTACCAGATGGAAGGTAAGCACTATAAAAGAGTGGATGACTATGTGTCTTTA
>PVJC01028473.1:0-22532 GCA_004026665.1 Murina feae
AAAATCACTGATTAACTGGACTTCATTACAACTTTATGAAAACTTGGGCATATCAAAAGACACACGGGTTCCTGCAGCACCGACCCTAGGAACCCACTGTGCTCTGTCTGGCTCAAACCATGACCAGAGTTCATGCACCCTGGATTCCTACATGTACTGTTCAACTGCAGGACTGACCACAGCCTGCAAGGATCTCGGGGAGTTACCATCTACGATACGACTCCAGCACTAATGAGAGTGGTCAGAGACCCTAACTTTGATGTGCACTGGCCAGATCCAACAAGGATTGGAATAGTGACATGGGGTCCCATGTTCTGTCCGACTCCAGCACCAATAAGTGCTTGCCAACTGGATTCCTGAGCGCAGTGTTTGGCCCCAGCCATGCACAAAGCATGCATTGACCCTGGGTATATAACTATACCTCCTGGAGCATGCAATGACCCTGGATCTCATGGATGTCCAGATCCAGCACTGACCCGAATGTGCTCTGACCATGGATCTTATGTATTCTGTCCGACTCCAGCACCCAAAAGAGTATGCAGTGGAGAGGAATGGACAGGTACCGTCTCGAGCAGGAAGACCCTTGCTTCTTATGTGATGTATAGTGTCTGGCTGCTGCACCGACAAGAGGGTGCAAAGACCCTGAGCTCCCTTGTGCAATGCTGGCCTCAGTGCACAGCCCATGCATTGATCCCGAGTCCTACACTGTGTCCAGAGCACACAGTCAACCAAGGGGCGCGCTGCTACCTTCTAACTCCAGCACTGACTCGGGTGTGCAGTGACCCTGAACTCCTATGGGTCCCTGCTGCTCTGGGACGTGGCCTCATTTAGGACAGAGTCTTTCCATCCAGCTCCCAGATGATCCCTGGGGCCCCCCTCCTAGCATGTGCTGAGTGTGGAAGAGCATCTGGGAAATACACAATCGGCATGGTTTCCTCGGTCGCCTTCAGAGCCCTCATCCAGATTCGAGCTAGCGTCTTCACCCAAAGGCCCAGGGCACCTGATGGGACCGGATGCATTTTCCCTGTGGGTCAGGAGGTACGGCTGGCAGTGCGCTCACCAGCCAACCACTGTGGAGCCTGGCATCTGAGCCGACACTGGCTTCTCGTTCTTTAGACCTGGGAAAGGTGGTGTTTGGCAAAGTGCCGTTTATTTGAATGAGGCATGGGGCCCGCTGGCTGCGAGTTTGACATGCTTGGATAGACGGTGTTGGTCTTGCAAATCCACGCTGCTTTTGGGGCTAGAAATTTCTCCTGGAAAAAGCCAACAACCTGGGACACAATCCAAGGCTTTCCCTAAAGGAGATCCTCCAGGATGGGGAGCCGAGGCCTGGAGGCAGCCGATCCTGAACCCCGAGTCAGTCCCTGTGTCTCCTCCAGGCGTGCGGTTCCGTTTCACACAACAGTGGTGAGATCCCGGGGCTAATTCAGTCAAACTCTGTTTAAAACCTTTCAGCAAAGGGCCTTTGGTCCTTCAAGGCAGAATCTCTCCTTTGGGGCTGTGTCATGCTGTGTGTGTGTGTGGGGGGGGCGCTGATCTGTTTGTGGCAGCGTCCCTAGCCCAGTAGGTCCCAGCAGCACTGCCTGCCCCTGGATGTGACAACGCCCAAATGCCTCTGGACCAGGGGTCCTCAAACTACGGCCCAGGAGCCACATGCGGCCCGCCGAGGACATTTATCCGGCCCGCCGGGTGTTTTTGCTGCCTGTCCTGCTTAAAATAAGATATGTGCAGTGTGCATAAGAATTTGTTCATAGCTTTTTTTTAAACTATAGTCCGGCCCTCCAACAGTCTGAGGGACAGTGAACTGGCCCCCTGTTTAAAAACTTTGAGGACCCCTGCTCTGGACAATGCTGAATGACCCCAAGGGGACACAGACCGCCCTCTGGCCGAGAGCTGATATTCTAAAAGGTGTCCATCAGCACAAAAGTTGGCTGGGTTCCAGCTTCACAAGGTCTAGGGGAAGGAATCCCATTGCTGTCATACTTTCCAAACTGTGGTTTCAAAGAAACAGTGCCCCCTCCCCCCGCCCCCCAGTCCCCTAGAGACCTGATTCTGGCAACTCTGGGAGGAGGGCTGCTTGCAAACGCACCTCGCACCTCGGAAAGGCGGGCGGGACCAAACAGCTGAGCTGGGGCAGCTGAGGTCAGTCCCCCCTGAACCCAGAGCCTTGCGGAGCTCACCAGAATCTGGCAGGTCTGGAAAGATCCCCACGGAGCCAGCTCCTGGGCAGGGCTCCTTAGCGGCCAGTGAATTCACCTCCTCCTGTGCCAATCCCCCAGAAGCTCTGCGAGTGAACTCCAAGAAAAATGTGGAAGCAAACAAACACTCCCCCCAACCACCACTACGTCCGTCCTAGGAAAACGAACTTTCTCCCATTTCTCGGCCAAAACGCGAACCTCTTACCTTCATGCCAGGGGCAACTTGAAATCGCCACCCCGGGCGACAGCCGCGGTCACCCAAGGGGGAGGAGTGAGGTGGGCGAGCTCGCAGCCCTAGCTCTGGGGAGTCCCTGTACCTCGGGGGGGGGCACTTCTGAAGTCTCAGAGTGCCCCCTTTCCCAGTCCCACTCGTAAGCACTGGGGGGACAAGAAGCGAGGTCCCACCAGCCGCGGACGCTGTGTGGCCTCGGACGGGTCGCTGCACCTCTCTGAGCTGGTCTCCGAGACTCCCACCCCGGGAGGCGGCCAACCTCCTCTGTCGCCCGGAGCTACTCACGGGGCCTGGGGGTGGGCGGCGTGCACGCTGTCCCCCGGCGACAGAAGCAGCAGGAGCCTGAGCAGCGGCCCAAGCAGGGCGCCCCACATTTTCGGGCTCCGCGGGGACGCCGCACCCAGGGAGGGGGCCGGGACGAGGTTGGGCCGAGGCCAGGGTCCGAGCGACTCTGTCCCCGCTGCGCCGTCGGGGACCCTTTATTCGCAGCCCCCGCGCCGTGCGCCCGGCGCCACGCGCCCTACTGCGCGCCCTGCTCCGCGCCCTGCCCCGCGCCCTGCCCCGCGCCCTGCCCCGCGCCCTGCCCCGCGCCCTGCTCCGCGCTCTGCTCCGCTCCCGGCCAGGCTAGGGCAGCCGGACCAGCCCTTACCCGGACCCGCCTCTGCCCTGGACCCGCCCCGCGCGCGCCCTCGCCCCGCCCCTGAACTCATCCCATCCACAGACTCTCCTCCAACCTCGCGGGACCTGCCCCTTGCTCGGATGCACCCCCAGACCCGGCCCATCCCCTTCCCCTAGTCGACCCGAACTGTCCCTCACCCCCTCCCCAACCTGGCCCAATATCCTCTCCAAACCCGCTCCCTCCCTGGATTGCACCCCATCCTCCCTACCGGTCCGCCCCCCAGCCGCCCACCATGGCACTGTGGACCCGTCCCCGCCCCTGCACAGGGTGCTGCGTCTCTGTGGCCTCTTCATCCCCACCATGCTGTGCCCGCTGTGTCCTCCCCAACTGCCCTTGCCCCCACTCCCCACCCGGAGGCTGAGGAATAGAGCCCTTT
The DNA here is from genome assembly GCA_004026665.1 of Murina feae. Taxonomy (NCBI): domain Eukaryota; kingdom Metazoa; phylum Chordata; class Mammalia; order Chiroptera; family Vespertilionidae; genus Murina; species Murina feae. Next base: position 3,486 of record PVJC01028473.1, read on the forward strand.
GGAGAAGCTAAGGCTGGCGAGGGCCCCTGATTGCCTGTCCTCACAGCGTCTGCAAATCCCCTGGGCCAGACCCTCCCTCTCTCAGTCTTCTTCCCCCTCCGCACACAGCAGGGGTGGGCCAGCACCCCTTCCTCTTAGAGGGCAGAGCGTTCCCTCCTGCCCCTCTCAGTGTCATCAGCTCAAAGATGGTCCCCCTGTGGTAGGTCCCTCTGGTGGGGACAAGCCTTTCACCTTTTGATGTCATGTTCAAGTCCTCTCCCCACTCCCTCCAGCATCAGCCCACCCCACCCGCAGCTGGCCTGAGGCCTCTTAAGTGTTCAACCTACCAAGTCCAAACTTGGGGCTGCCCTGAGGCTGCCTGATGTCCCAGCCTCATTCACCCTAGTTCCTCCTGCACTGGGTGCTGACCCCACTGCCTGCCTTTGTTCAAACTCCGTCCCTCCACCCGCCTCCAGCGCCTGCCCAACTCCTGCTCCTTCCCAGAACCCTCTCTGCTCCCAGGCTGGTGGGCTCTCCCTACAGCCTCTTCCCCCAGCCTTCCCCATAGACTTTGGACCAAGCCCTGGGTAGGCAGTGGGGACTTCAGGACACCCAGCATCTGCCATAGCAGATGATGGAGGGGGCAGTGCAGGAACCAGCCTCGATGAGGGACTAGCAGGGGCAGTGGCGGTGCTGAGACCAGATGGAAGTGCCCGCCTACAAGCACAGTCCACACGGCCACCAAGCAGGGTCTTCTAGTAAAACCCTCATGGCTCTCGTCAGCCAGCCCCTCCAGGGACCCCCAGACCAGAGGGGAAACAGGGCGTGCCTGTGTGCAGGAGCAGCTGTGGAGTGTGAAGCTCGTTCCCTAGGAGGGCACAGCTACCCTGTCACTGAGGGAGCAGCCAGTGACATTAGTGAAGTTAAAACTTCATGTGACCTCTGACTCCACTAACAGGAAAAGGCTGTGACCAAGGCGACTCAGCCAAGCAGCTGCATCGTTAGGGGCCATGGACAACCAGAAGCCCCCTGCATGACCATCCACGGGACAAGGGACAAACAGATGAAGGGGGTGCCTTGTGTGAGCCCACAAGGCAGGGAAAGTGAGATGCAGAGAGATGGGGAGGGGTGGACGGAAACGTGGAGAAGAATGCAGGGAGGTCATTGCCTCAAGGCCCACGGGATTTCACCTCCTGTGGTCTGGGGAGCATGGCCAGGTGCAGAGGGTGGGGGTGGCTGTCCTCACGCAGGGAGTCTTCCTGCACTCTGTGTCCCCGAGGCCCCAGCGAGAGAGGACTAGGGCTGCTGACTCGATGGAGGAGCAGAGACCTCTGCACACAGCCTGTGAGCGCCCACAATCCAACAACAACAAAAAGCATATAACCCAATTCAACAATGGCCAAACGCTCTGAACAGACATTTCTCCAAAGAAGACCTAAGAATGGCCAACAAGCACATGAAACATCACTCATCAACAGGGAAATGCAAATCAAAACCACCATGAGATACCACTACACACCTACACAACAGTATTATTTTTAAAAAATAGACAATAACAAGTGCTGGCAAGGATGTGTGGAAATTGGGACTCATGTGCGCACTGCTCACGGAGATGTAAAATGGTGCAGCCACCGTGAAAACAGTCTGGCAGGGCCTCGGAAGGTGGAACATAGAATCACTATATGAGCTAGTTGTTCCCCTTTGGGGTATATGCCCAAAAGACAGACTATAAATAAGCATTGGAAAAGGCCAAGAGACACATGAAAACACGCTCAAAGTCATCCGAGAGATGCAAATCAAAACGACAATGCGGCACCATCTCACACCTGTCAGAATGGCTATCATTAACAAATCAACAAACGACAAGTGCTGGAGAGGATGCGGAGAAAAAGGAACCCCCATGCACTGCTGGTGGGAATGCAGACTGGTGCAGCCACTGTGGAGAACAGTATGGAGTTTTCTCTAAAAGTTAAAAATGGAACTCCCATCTGACCCAGTGATCCCACTTCTAGGACTATATCCCAAGAAACCAGAAACACCAATCAGAAAGGATATATGTACCCCTATGTTCATAGCAGCACAATTTACCATAGCTAAGATTTGGAAATAGCCTAAGTGCCCATCAGCAGATGAATGGATTAGAAAACTGTGGTACATCCACACAATGGAATACTATGCTGCTGTAAAAAGGAAAGAACTTTTACCATTTGCAACAGCCTGGATGGAACTGGAGAGCATTATGCTAAGCGAAATAAGCCAGTCGGAGAAAGATCAATATCACATGATCTCACTCATATGTGGGATATAATGATCAACATAATTTGATGAACAAAAATAGATCCAGAGACAAATGGCAGGGGAGGTGGGAGGTTAGAGAGCAACCAAAGGACTTGTACGCATGCATATTAGCATAAGCAATGGACACAGACACTGGGGTGGTGGGGGCTTGCCAGGGGTGGGAATGGATGGGGGGAGGGGGCAAATGGGGATAAAGGAGACGTATGTAAAACTTAAGATAATAAAAAAAATAAGCATTGAATAGCAACTTTTCAGCAGAAAAAAGGCACGAATTAGGTGTAGGGTTGCCAGAGTTAGCAAATAAAAATAGGGTTATATTTGCATCTCAGATAAATGGCCAAAAAATGTAGTATAAGTATGACCCACAGCAACATGGGGGCGGCCACTCACTAATCTGCCCTGCACTCCATATGGCTCCTTCTCATCTTTCAGGCCCCATCCAGGGGCTCTGTCATTGTGAAGCCCCCCCCCCCCACCTGCCCCAACTCCCCGCCAGGGGCTCCCTCAGCTGGGTGGCTGTGCCTCCAGGTGAGTCCCTGTAATGTGTGCTCTGTACCCGCCCACCCCACCTGGAAGGCCCTGCACTCAACCACCACACCTGGAGGCTGTCTAACCCTGCCAGCCTCACCAGGGAGCCGTGTGCCTGTGGGATGAGTGCATGTGTGTCTGTCCTAGCAATAGGGTGGAGGTGCCATCTGCAGTCCTTCTTACCAGTACCTGGCATGGCTTGGAGTCAGACACTTGCAGGCACCTTCGTCAGTCTCTTAGGCTGTCCCAGGGCCCCACCATTTATTCACTGGCGGCTCACATGAGATGAGAGCAGGGACCAGCCTCTGATGGCACCAATGGGCCAGTGCTAATGTTCGATGAGAAAACGGAGGCCCAGACCATTCAGCCCTAAATGGGGGCCTTGGCCGCAATGCCTTCTGGGCAAACAGGCTGGAAATAAAAGCACCACAGTGAGTGGCCCAGCCTGCCTTGGCTCACCAGCCAATTCTGTCCTGGGGAAGATGCCAACTCAGTGTCAGGAATGTCTTGGACATACCCTAGGCCAGGAGGGACTGAAGAGGCACTAGGCCGCCAGCAGCTCCAAACATACACTGGGGGCCTGGGAGGGGCCTGGGAGGGACCCCCACCCTTTGCGCCCCATGGTGGATTCACTGGCCCTGCAGAGAATGGGTCTGCAGGAGGCAGGGCCTGGGATGGTGCATGGTCAACTGCATACCCAACCCAAGGGAGGTGGACAGCCACCAGGTGAGTAGACAGGTAACGACAGTCCCCGGGGAAGGTGGACAAGTATAGCTAGCCTCCAGGTGAGATGAGCAGGTGTAGACAGACCCAGGTAAGGTAGATAAGTATAGACAGGCCCTGGGTGATGTGTACAGGATAGACAGCCCCCGATAAAGTGGGCAGGTGTTTACAGAACTCCAGGTAGGGCGGACAGGTGTAGGCAAACTCCAGATAAGGTGAACAGGTGTAGAAGCCCACCGGTGAGGTGTCTACTTCCCCCCTTTCTTTCCTTCTCTCATCCCATGTCTATGGGCACCACCCACCAGGTGAACTAGGTGGTCAGAGATGGACCAGGCTGCCTAGCCCTCCGCCGCTCTCAATATTTAGGAAAATCCGTTCTAACGGGTGAGCTCTGGAACTCCGGGCAGTAGGACTTACATCAACAGGGCGCAGTCGGGGCTAGAACCTGATGCAAAGCCAGCCTTGAACCCAGGGAGGAGCCGATAGTCCACATAGGGCACCTCTTCCCGTAGTGCAGGTGGGGGCTGCCCAGGTGTGGCACTGGGGCCCGGCAGCTGGAAGCAGGAGGGACCAGCTCCCCACACTGCTTTGTAGGAAGAGACGTTTCGCTGCTCCTTTGTGCAAACCTTCCAAGACTTCCTCCTCGCTCCCTAGGCTACACCCCACCGGGCCCCAGGCACTTGCCCTCCCATGGCTCTGTGAGCCAGGTGGGCTCGTCCCCTGCCCCAGCCCAGCCCTGGCCACTTGGGCTTCAGCTCTGGGGCAGACCTCAGGCTCAGGCCTTGCCACCTTCTTCCTCTCCCATGGCACTATTCACTCATTCTCTCTCTCTCTCTCTCTCTCTCTCTCTCTCTCTCTCTTCCTTTCTCTTCTTTCTTTTGTAGAATAAAATTTACTTCCCATAAAGTTCACCCACTTAAAATGTACAATTCAGCAGTTTTTAGTGCGCTTACGGAGTAACCATCACCACAACCTAATTCTAGAACATTTCTATCACTCCCAAAGGAGATCCCATCCACATGAGCATCACTCTCCATTCCCCCTCCCCCAGCCCTGGCAACCACTAATCCTCTTTCTGTCCCAGTGGATCTGTCTGTTCTGTCCATTTCATATAGATGGAATCATGCGTCATGCAGGCTTTTGGGACTCGCTTCGTTCACTCAGCATGATGTTTTCAAGGTTCATTTCAGAGGCACTCTTCCCAGCTTATCAAACTCGGTGGAGAAAACCAGCCATGTTTCTGCTGAGGACAAGGAAGGGCCTTAAAGTCCCTGATGTGAAAAAGACCAATAACAACAACAACAGCATCCTATATAATAAAAGGCTAATGTGCAAGTTGCCCCCTCGACAGGGAGTTCGACTGGGAATTCAACTGCGAGTTCCAATGGGGGGCGGGCCAGCAGCCAACCACCCATAGCCCCTTCCCCCAGCCAGCCCAGCCCAGCCCGATCAGCCCCAATCAGGGTGGCCGGCCAGACCCCACCCATGCACAAATTTGTGCACCAGGCCTCTAGTCTATATATATAAAAGCTAAGCCACCTTTTGACCACTCAACCTTTTGACTAGTAGTTATGATGTGCACTGACCACCAGAGGGCAGACGCTCAACACACAGGCATGGAAACGTGGAACAGACTGATGAATCTGAGAGGCAAGGGTGGGGGGTGGGTGGGAAGAGATTAACCAAAGATCTTGTACGCATACTAAAGGCCCGGTGCACAGATTCGTACACCGTGGGGTCTCTCACCCTAGCCTGTGGGGATCAGGCCGAAACTGGCTCTCCGACATCCTGCAAGGGGTCCCGGATTTCGAGAGGACACAGGCCAAGCCGAGGGACCTCTAGTCAATAATAACAGTTGACCTTTACAGAGCGGACACCACGCGCTGGATAGGAATTGTGTGGTGTTTTGTTTTTTTATCATAACCACCTTGAGAAGGACAGCTGCTGTCCCCAGTCCTCTGAACACTCCCTGGGTACCCAGTGACAGAGCTGTGATCTCGCCGTCCCCTCCCCTCCCTTGCCCACAACCCCCAGCAAGGAGCTTCTCTTCTGCCCCTGGCTTTGCACTGTCAGCTCGGAAGGCTGTTCCCAGCAGCCTGTGCACGGCCAGTTCCTTCCTAGCGGGAGGATGGCTGGCAGCCCCCCTGCATCTGGAATTGGGGGAGCATTGCCCAAAATGGCAGCCTTGGGACTGGTAACCAGGCAAAGATTTTGGCCCTAACTTACATGTTCTCACCCCCCTCCACCCCCAAATAAAATAAATAAGGCAAGGTTATTCAGTCTGATGTACTAATCTTCAAAGTGTTTTAAAATCCTCTGTTGGTATCGGTGCACAAACTGATCTCTGCATTTCATGTTGCAATATAAGTCATCCACGGACTGTTTATTATGCCAGACAGTAAAACTGAGTTCCCAGTTTAGCTCAACGATGCTTCTATCAAGAGTCAAGTCTCTAAGAGAAAAAAAAAAACCTCTTCTTCTTTACCATGAATAAGCCACGAATGACCTATTTTATAATATGAAGATGAATTGACTGCTATAAAAATTGTATCAATAAAAAACTTAAGTGCTGTTAAAATCGTGGGGGAAGAAGTTGGCTTCTGTCGTGAGCTGAAGTGTGTCCCCCTCCCCAGATGTGAGACCACGTCTTAATCCCTGCCCAGAACCTGTGACTGTGGCCTTTGCTGGAAGTGGGGTCTTCGGTCCCCAGGGCTCGTGGCTCACACAGATGCCTCAGTGTCGGGTGAGATGCAGGGAGGCATGAGGCGAAAAACATTGGGGGGGGGGGCGGGGAGGGGAAGAAGAGTCACAGGAAAGAGCTCAGAACGAAACCCCTCAAATAATTTCTCCCCGGCGTGTCTTCCTCCAGCCCCTGAATCTCAAGGCATTTAGAAAGCACAGCACAGAAAGGTTCTCGTCTCTCTATTCGAGGGACACAAGACATGTTGCATAAAATATCTTCAAAAATCTTTAAGAAATATTCTGCTTCGTAACTGCAGAATAATTGCAAAGTGCTTTGCTCGGCCACTGCCCTGGTCCCCCTTGGAACTCCACACATCCGCACCCCCACCCTGACGCCACTCCATGGGCGTGTTCCTAGCAGCCTTGTGTCCCCGTGGCCCGGGAGGCAGCTCTGGGAGGCTCTGCGGATGCTGCTGTGTGACTGCATGAATCGCTGGCCCACAGCCAGGTCAACTCTGGACCCGGAGGCCACAGGCTTCGAGCTCTTTGGGGGGAACCGTGTGGTGCTGGCAGGGAAATACGTGTTTGGTTTGTAAGTTAAGCTAACCCCCCGTGGAAGGGATTGATGGAAACCCATGCGGTCATGGTGTTGACAACGCTCCCGACTGGGCTTTGCCCAGCAACTGGGCGGGCGCGGTTCTCGGGGCTCTGCAGAGAGCTGATGGACGTGACCTGCGACCCTTCCGCCTTCTGAAAGCATCAGGCATCTGCTGAGTGAGCTGTTCAGGAAAGGGTCCTGGGCCGAGGTTGTGGAGGGAGCGGGGTATGGAGTGGGGGGTGGTGAGGCCCGTTGCATCAGAAACACACGCGAGTCATTTTTAATCAATCAAATAAAGGAAGAGAGACCAAATGCCATCAATGAATGCTTGAACGCCACGCTGTGATGAAACGCTTTCAAGGAGTTGGGCTGGGCTGGTGTGAAGCCTTGGAGACGCCTGAAATGTCCATCAGGAAAATGGCCAAGTGAATACGGTAACCTCTGCGCGGCGAGATAGCAGGCAAGTGACAAGAAAAGCAGAGGAGCAGTATATGCGGACGTGAAATATACGTGACAGATTGTTATGCGAAAGAAACTGTTGCAAAAATAGTCCGTATTCATCTCCTTTGGCTGCTGTAATGAATTGCCACCTACCTGGTGGCTCAAAAGAACACAGATTTATTCTCCTACAGTTCTGGGAACCAGAAATCAGACATGAGTGTTACCGGGCTCAAGTCGAGGGGTCGGCAGGGTCGGTTCCTTCTGGCGGCTGCGGGGACAGTCCGTGTCCTTGCCTCCGTGTCTGAGGCTGCCGAGTTCCTTGGCCCGTGACCCTTTCCTTCCGGCATCACGCCGACCTGTGTGATTTGCCCTCTGCTTCCCTCTCATAAGGATTACACTTAGGACCCACCTGCAAACACAGGATCATCTCCCCATCACCTCGAGATCCTTAATGTAATCATGTCTGCAAAGTTCATGTCCCCATAAACAGGCCACTGAAAGGTCGATCTGACCTCTGAGGCAGCGACGGAGTGACTAATGGTCAGGGCGTATATACAGCCCAGAGACGCCGGACAGGAGGACGATTCACATCCCGGGGGGGGGGGACAGAGCAGGATGATGTCTCGGGGTTTCATGACGCTACTTGGAATGGTAGGCAATTGAAAATTCAATGTTTATTTCCTTGAATTTTCCATTTGTTATTTTCAGACCAAGCTTGACCGGGGAAAAGTGAAACCGTGGAAAGCAAAATCGCAGGGGCGGACTGAACTGTTGCCCAGGAGACTCCAGCAGGGAGAGGGCAGCCTTCTCGGAGAGTCTAATTTTGCCCAAATGTTAAAAGTGAGAGGAAAACTAAGTAAATGACTCTTTCCCCAGGGGTTTCCCACCAGAACCTTGCAGTTCAGCACTGGGAGGTGGAAGAGAGCCACAAAGGGAGAGGAAAGGTGAAGGCCGGCCTGGGTCCCTTGCGGTGGGGATGGGCTGGACACAGGCATTTGCGCACACAAACCAAATCCAATCTGAGCTTCCAGCAAGAGCGCCTGGCCTGTTCCAGGTCCACAGTGGCTGTGCTCACAGTGCAGGCAAATGCACTAAACCGACCAGGGTCAGAGAGTCACTGAACTAATCCTCAGATATCGGGGTCTCTGTGATCACCCACAGGGACTTCCGGAACTGCCTGCACCCAATCAGCTCCAATTAGCCGAGAGGCAGGAATGTGGGCTGGGGCTGGGGTGGGGGGGGGGGAGTTTCTCTGCTGAGAGGAGGCCCCGCCTGGGCTGGCCCGGGAAGCAGGCCACTGGGAGGCAGACAGGGGTCCCTGGCCTCGTGGTCAGTGGGGGCTGCCAGGTGGCCTGGTAACACCATCCTCTATCGCTAATCCCATCATTCAAAAGCCACGTTTCAAAGGCCAGACAGAGAAAGGAGAGCAAATACTGCACCATTTCACTTCGATGAGGTCCCTAGAATAGGCAACTCCACAGCGACAGAAAGTAGAATAGAGGTTACCATGGGCTGGGGGACGGGGAGGAGGGAGTTAATTTTTAAAGAGCAAGGAGTTTATGTTGAGGAGGATGAAAAATGCGGGTGTAGATGGTGGTGATGGTTACACAATAGTGTGAATGCATTCAGTGCCGCCTCTAGTACACTTAGAACTGGCAAAGGTGATAAATATTACACAGAGCCTATCATACTGCATTCTTTCACGGAGAAGAAAACAAACAACAAACTGGGCACTTGGGTACAGAAGCAGCTGCCACTGCTCCTGTCTGCAGGGGGTGTGTGTGCAGTCCAGGGAGATGGCGCCTTTCTTTTTTTTCTTAATCTTTATTGTTCATATTATTACAGTTGTTTCTCTTTTTTCTGCCCCCCATAGCTCCCCTCCTCCCAGTTCCCACCCCACCCTCTGCCGTTATCCCCCTCCCATGGTCCCCGGAGCACAGGCTCTTGCTCTACAACCCCCCTCCCCATCCCCCCTTCACCGTCATTCCTCAGGGTCCAGTGGAGCCTGTGATTTGCGGGCGCGCACCTATCCTGGTCCCCTGGCTGTGGCAGGTGCTCGGAGGTGTCTGAACCTGACTTTATAGGGAGGTGAGCTTGTCCAGATCCACCTTGTTCTGATGGTGGCCGGGTCCTGCCCTAACCGGTCATGACAAGGCATTGTCCCATGTAGGGTCCTTTCTTCCCCAAATCATCCTGGGTACCGGCTTGTGGAGGCCACAGCTCCTGCCTGGAAGTGAGGCCGCCTGGGAGGAGTTTGAAATGCACTTTTTGTCCAAACTCACTAAATAACCTTAGCCCAGAGGAAACCCCCAACCACACAGCGAGGGGTCAATCTAGGAGCCAGGGATGGTCCCTGAAACCAAAGCCATAGCATCCTCTTGTTCCCATGGAAACTCCTTCTTGTCTTTGATTGGACCCTACGGCCACTGCGACACACAGCTTTGGCCAATAGAAACGTTCTCTCCCTCAGTTCTGCAGGCTGGGGGTCTGAAGCCGAGGTGTCAGCAGGGTCATGCTCCCTCTGAGGCGCTAGGGGAGGGTCCTTCTTGCCTTCTGGCTGCTGGGGGCTCCCAGCATTTCTTGACTTATGGCCACATTATGCCCCTCTCTGCCTCTATCTTCACATGGCCTCCTCCTCTTCTGTCTCAAATCTCCCTCTGCCTTTCTCTTATAAGGACACTTGTCACTGGATTTAGGGCCACCTGGGAACTCAGGATGAGCTCACCTCAAGATCCTCCACTTAATTACATCTGCAAAGACCCTTTTTCCAAATAAGGGCACAGTCATAGTTCCGGGGTCCAAGTTCCATGTGATGTAACTTGTGGGGACGGGGACGGGGGAGCGGGAGGCACCAGTCACTCCCCAGCAGCCTTTAAGCAATGCTCTTTGCAGACCAGGCTGAGCCATATCAGTTCTCTGGGCAAATCTCGTTCCCTTTATCTCTCGTCCAGACTGTGCCCCAAACAGACCCCACCCTCTCAGGATGCAGAATTCTCCTGGAAGACCAACAACCTCAGGATCGCAGCCTCCACCATAGATAACCAACGCTCAGATGTTCCCCGGGACACAGCTGGGCAATCTGGACGAGGCCAGGCAACAGTCCAGAGTGCAGAGCTGAGCAGTTCCAGGAGAACTTGGACTCACACCTGCCCTGGATGATGCTGGTGCAGCACCAACTAAGAAACAAAGTGTGTGACACCATTAGAAGCTCTGACACTCTAGGATACTTGACTCAAAAAGGTGCCCACAACCTGGCTGCATGACTCAGTTGGTTGGAGCGTGGACCCATACACCAAAAGGTGGCAGGCTTGATTCCTGGTCAGGGCATATACCCCAGCTGCCAGTTTGATCCTCAGTTGGGACAAGTGTGGGAGGCAATCAATCGATGTGTCTCTCTCACATAGATGATTCTCTCTCTCTCTCTCTCTCTCCCCCCCTTCCTCTCTCTAAAAATCAATAAAATAATAAAATGGGCGGGGCAAAGGTGCCCACAATACTGCAGATGAAAGGGAGTCAGGTCATAAATGTACAATTCCACTCCACTTTGTTTGAAATTCTACTAGAATTATATGCTCCAAAATGCAAATCATGTCAATCTCTCACTGGACAATTTGTAACTCTCCTGTGACTAATTGTCAAAAGAAGTGCGCCAAGATATAATAAGTACTAAAGCACTAATTTAATCTGTGAGTGATGATATATATATATATTTTTAAGTATCCCAAGACATGAACAATTTCATCTGAATTGACGATGATGGACAGAATTGACCAGAGAGCTGGGACACAGGGAAGCTGGTGATCCCGGGGAATTGCTACCCCCTACAGGCCTTCGGAAGAATCTCAGCACCAGGACCAGAAGACAGAAGATGGATTCATTAAAGCCAGACAGCCCAGCCCGGGTGACTCAATGGTTGAGCATTGACCTATATGAACCAGGAGGTCAGGGCACATGCCCGGGCTGTGGGCTCGATCCCCAGTGGGGGATGCGCAGGAGGCAGCCAATCAATGATTCGCTCCCATCATTGATGTTTCTATCTCTCTCTCCCTCTCCCTTCCTCTCTGAAATAGATATATACTAGGGGCCCAGTGCACAAAAATTTGTGCCCTTGGGGGGGGGGTGTGTCCCTCAGCCAGGCCTGTGCCCTCTCACAGTCTGAGACCACTCAGGGGATGTCCACCTGCTGACGTGCCTGGCCAGCCTGGGTGAGGGGCTGAGGGCCATTTTCAGGCTACCCACAGCTCCCATTGACCCAACGTCCCAGTGAGGCTGGCTGGAATCAGGTTTCTGGGGTTTATTTATCTTCTATAATTGAAATGTTGTTGCCTTGAACTGAGGCCTAGGCAGGCAATGAAGCCTCCTGTTTGCTTCAGCTCCGTGGCTTCTATAATTGAAACATTGTTGCCTTGAGCAGAGGTCCAGCCAGCCTAGGCAGGCAATGGAAGCCTCCTGTTTGCTCTAGCTCCTTGGGTGCCGGCCGCCATCTTGGCTGGGTTAATTTGCATATAGCCACTCTGATTGGCTGGTGGGCGTGGCTTGGCTGGTGGGCATGGCTTAGGTGTCTCATAGTGATGGTTAAATTGCATATTACTCTTTTATTAGATTAGATATTTTTTTAAAAAGCAAAACAGAGGGCTGAGTAAGACTCCTCTGTGAAGTGCCCTGATTTCTGCAAGCCACCTTCCTCATCTCCTCCTGGAAGGCGTGGCCAGGAGGGGTCCCTCAGTGATGCTTCCTCCCCGCCCTGGGCCACAGGCAGGGGCACCATCCACATTGGACACTTTATTCACCTCTCGGCTGATCCAAGTGCCACCTCCCACGCCAGGACTGTCACACAGGCAAAGGTTAAAAGGCAATAATAGACCCACCATTATGTGCTCACCATCCAAGTACAGGAACTGGCTGTGTCCCAACTCAAACTTCCTTTTGAAAGTAGCCATAAGTTTGAGTTGTGACAATGGTCCTTTTTTCTTTTTTTTTGTCAGTTCCACCACCTGACTGTGGAGCCCTCACAGCCTGTTTATGATTTTGAAAAACCTGAGAATCTTTCACCTGTAGCTGGCTCCACGGTCTTCCAGCTCCCGACGTTGCCGCTGAGTTTGCGGACACCCCTGTGTGGGTGTCTGCTCTTTTTTCTCTGCAAGTTTGAAAATCCTTAACCTTACTATTCTGAAATGCGTGCTGACTTGTCCAGGGGAACAGGCGGCTTCTAAGACAGCAGCCAGCGTTCCACTTTCTGGTCCTCAGGGCCCTGTGTTACCCCCTCTCCTGAGTCCTTCTCTTCTAAGTGATGGAGTACGGCCCCCTTGAGGGGGTGTCACTTTCGGTTCCTAAAGATGATCCCTCCGCCTTGCCCTCCGACTCTGTCTCCTGCTGACTGATGACGTAGGCTTCAAGGTTGGAGATGTCGGGGTGGGACAGAAGGTGACCTCCAGCAGGGGTAAGGTGGCCAGATGTCCCGCTTTTGGCGGGACAGTCCCGATTTTTAACAATTTGTCCCGCGTCCCACTGCGTCTTAAAAAAGTCCCGATTTTTTGAAAGAATGCACGACAAGCTAGGGAACGGCAGGAGAACGGGAAGGGAATATACGGTTTTCGGTGGCCATGTGGCTATTTAGCCAGGATATGAGTTTTATATTATTTTTGTTAATTTTATAATGTTAAACTTTAATAACAACAAATAATTGTTGAGAACTGATTATCGAGAACTGCTTATCAAAGTTCACGTTGTTGATCAGTTGTTAGAATTCGACCACCATTGTTTGGACTTGATGAACAATGGCATTTTTTGGGATTGGCAACGACGAAAACATTTTGTAACTGTCTCTCAGACAATACACATCGTACTGCATGCTAGTAAGCTAGTTAAACAAGTGATGTCATTACAAATCAGCTATTCAGATAATTTAGGTAATTTATTTATTTCATAAATACATAAATTTTCTTGAATTTAGCAGACAGTACTCGTATTATTTATATTTCATAGTGGTGGCAAAAAGTCTAGTGCTGGCCTTGAAAGTGACACGACTTACGTTATGGCAAATTCAGAGGAAAAATAATACAAGTTAGTATTGTTATTATTTAGAAAGAAATATAGGATTAAAATTAAAATAATAACGCGCTGTCCTTACCAGGAACTAAGGCTGCGACTGAACGTGTTTTTTCTACGGCAAATAAAGTGTGGACATCAGAAAAATCACAATTAAGTGTTGAGACTTTGAAAGCCATTTTATGTGTGAAATATAATTTAACAAATTCTTGTGAAAAATTTCATGACCTTTTAAACAACGACAGCAATCTACTAAAAGAAATTCACTCAAATGAGAAATATGCCAAAGAATAAAATAATACTATACATAATTTTTTATTTATTATATTTGTAAATTGTACTTACGTTGAAATTTTAAAATAATATATTACAATACTATTTTTGCATTCTATGAAAGTTTTTGTTGCTCTATATAGACCAAATTTTTAATCAAGAACACCCCCCCCTCGCGGTCAGGGTAGGGGAGGACGGGGGAAGGTCAAGGGTTGGGGGTGGAGAGACATATGTACTACTCTTTGTAATATTTTAAGTAATAATAATAAAAAAAACCCTCCTGTCAATGGTGTCCCACTTTACCGATGTTAAAATCTGGTCACCTTAAGCAAGGGACATCTTTGGCAGCAGCCAGCCAGGGCAGTGGCCCTCAGGGGACCAGCTCGGTGAGAAACAGAATCCCACCAGGAGGGCGGGTGAGTCTCCTGTGGAGCCTTCGGGTGAGACCCTGGCAGGCACCTGATTGCAACCTCCTGAGGCCAGGAAGACGAGGCCCCCGCTGAGCTGTACCCCGATTCCTGACTCGGAGGGTCTGTAATAAGTGTACATTGTTTTGACCTGCTGTCGTGGGGTGATTTGTTACACAGTAGTAAGTGGCTAATATACCCCCGTGTGGGCCTTTTCTTCATTTCCTGGGCTGTGTCCTCGTGGGGCCTCTGCAATCTGGTATTATTTCTCTTACACTCTGTTTCCTCTGTCCACAATTCCCACTGGTCGGATATGGAACCTCCTGGATAGAATCTTAATTAAAAAAAAAAAAAATCTCTTCTATTTTCCATTTCTGTTCTTTTTAAAAATTATTGTTTAAAGTACTACATAGGCCTCTTTTTTCTTGATTGACCCCCGCCCCCCAGGACAAGCCCCCACCGCCCCAGTGTCCGTGTCCATTGGTTATGCTAGCATGCATGCATACAAGTCCTTTGGTTGATCTCACCCCCTACCCCCTTCTCTCTGAGGTTGGACAGACGGTCTGTTCAGTGTTTGTCTCTGGATCTATTTTTGTTCATCAGGCATTTCTGTTCTTTTTACTGTGCTTTCTGGGAGGTTTTTTCACTATTTTATCTTTCAACCCTATTATTGGATTTTTCAGAGATTCCCATTCTTATTTTATAAATGCAAACACACACCCATGTCTCTAAGTATGGTTTCGGTCTCATCCCCTATATGATTTTCATGGGACTTTTAAGATGCCCAGAGACCCGAGGCGATCAGTCTGTACTTGGGAATGAGACATGGAACACTGTGTGTGTGTGTGTGCAGGCAGGAAGTGGGGGTGAGGGTGCTTGGAAGGATGGAGCACGTGGGTGTTTTCACTGAGAGCCCCCACGTAACAGGGGGTGGAAGCTTTTGCTTTGGGGGCAGTTTCTCACGGGAAAAATGCTCCTCGCTGAAGCCTCAGAGTGGGACGGAAGGCCGACTGCTGGCTTCCTGGAAACGGTGGGGCAGGGGGCCTGCAGGCTGCACAGCTCAGGGTGTGGGCTTTAACTGAACCCCTGATTTCAGGCCCAGGTGTCCACTGGCGAAACTGGTTAAGTTTCCTTGGACAGCGAGCAAGCTGCGTTTCTTATAGGAGAGCAGGAGGGACGGGCACCTGGCAGCACAGTGCAGCCCAGGGGCCAAGGCCAGGCTCCTCTCCTCTGCCTGCGGGATCCTCCTGTCGGTTCCCCTCTGGCCTCCTCCCAGCGCAGGGACCTGGCAGCTCTGACCCCTTCCCCCTCCCAGCGGGGTCCTGGGAGGCACAGGCAGGTAAGGGGAAGGCAGAAGGGAGAGAAAAGCCACTCTCTCTCCTGTTTCTGCTGGAGGTCCCAGCGTACAGACAACAAAGGCTCTGGTGACTTGCAAGCCCAGTGGGTGTTTTCCAGCAGTGGCAGGGGCTCCGCGTGTGGTGGGGGTGCAACAGTGGGAGGATGGGCTGGTGGCTCCCCCTCCCCCTGCTTCTCGGCCCTTCCAGCAGGTCCCCCTTTGAACAGCCCACCTGCTGGGCCTGCTCTGGGTCCCCCACTACCCACTCACTCCTTTTGTATTTCTTCATAGTGGGGAAATACACATGACATTTGACATTTTACCCTTTAGCTGCACGGTTCAGTGACACTTAATACACTGATAATCTTTTGCAACCATCGCCACAATCTAGTTCCAAATTTTTTCTCCACCCCAAACAGAAACTGTGTCAGGAGCAGTGACTTCCCACTGTCCCTCTGCCAGCCCTGGCAGCCTCTATTCTACTTTCTGTCCCCCTGAACTTGCCTGTTCCAGGGACCTCGTGAGCAGAAGCGCACACTCAGGACCTGTCCATCAGTGTCTCTCCCTCAGCAGATGTTTCCAGGCTTCCTCCACGTCGTAGTCTGCCTCGGTGCTTCACTCCTTCTTACGGCCAAGTAACATGCCAGGGGCTGCGGCAGCACATTGTGTGGATGGACATTGGATGGTTTCCACCTTTTGGCTACTGTGAATAGTGCTGCTCCCGTCACTCACAAGTGCTCCGGAGTCCCTGTGCTACAGACCGAATGAATGACTGTGCCCCCACAAAACTCATGTGAAAACCCTGACACCCCAAAGTGATGGCACTGGGAGGTGGGCCGTTGGGTGCTTAAGTTATGATGGTGGAGTCGCCATGACTGGGATTAGCGCCCTGAAATATGGGACCACAGAGCACTTGCTCGCCTCTTCCGCCGCCTGAGAACACCCACCCATGAGCCAGGAAGACGGCTCTTCCCAGACGCCAAATCTGCCGACGCCTCGCCTTGGACCTCCAGCCTCCAGAACTGTGAAAACTACGTTTCTACTACTTACTAGTATACGGTCCCCCCCCCCCCCCCCCCCCCCCCCCCCGCCCCTGGTACCCATTGTAGCTGCCCGGACAGACTAACACAGCCTGTTTTCAACTCTTTTGGGGCTGAGCCTCGGAGTGAACGGCAAAGGTGTGTAACCACCCAGCGGGAGGTGATGGCGGGTGTGTGTTACAACCCCTCTCCTTCCTGGGGGAATCCGCGCTGCTGGTAGGGAGTTTTGGTGTGATGGCTGATCGGGGGTGTGCTGGGGTGTGAGGGAGGATAGTGGGGAAGTGGGAGGTTGTAGCTTCCCCACAGGCAGGCTACTTCTTCCTCCCGGGCACCGGAGCTGCGTCACTGTGACGGCACTGCCTTTGGACACCAGTGCTTGGTTTTAAGTTTCCCTACCGACTCTCAGGGAGGATCGGAGCACCGTCCTGGTTGCGTCTTCTCATCTCCTGTCTCCTGTGATGGCCTTCCCCAAGCCCTCCTTCTAGAAGCTGTCACCAAACTGACGTGAAAACCGTAGTTTTTCGGATTCTGGATGTGACATTTGTTCAGTACAAAAAAAAAAGGAAAGTCGGAAGTATTTGAGATCTTGCACCCTGCGGACGGTTGGGCTCAAATGAACTCTTATAAACATTCTCAAAAGAAAAAGAAAAAAAAAGAGGAAAACGTAGACCAGGAAGGGGAAGCTCCCTTGCCTGTCCCCCCGGCCACTGCTGGGCGTTTTGGTGTCCAGTTCCAGCCAGTGTGCTCGTTCTAGAAGCCTCTGAAGGCTCCCTTCCAGGGCGGCACTTCGCCCAGTGCCTCACAGCCCACCTCTCCAGCAAGAGTAGGCAAGTCTCCTTTCGCATGAGAGCAATTCACGAAAAAGCAAAACTGCTTCAGCCCACACCCACTTATTCAAGACGGTGACAGCTTTGAGTCCTGTAAGAAAATAGTGAATATGTCCTTTCACAAGTTAGATTTCCTACTTTCTTGTTCAGATCAAGGGCTAGCAAACCTCTTCTGGGCCAGATGGGAAGGATTTTAGGCTTTGCAAAAACAGATGATCTCCAAAGATGCAACTCCGCCATTGGCAGCATGAAAGCAGTCACAGACACGTCCATGAATGGGTGCAGCTGTGTGCCAATAAAACTTTCTTTACACACACAGAGCAAACAGGCTGGATTTGGCTTGCGGTCTATGGCTTGCCAACCCTGGTTTGCGTCTTTTTCAGAATTTGTGGTAGTTCTCAGCCCAGGCATAGTTGAGAAGCAGCCACACGGAGCTGCATTCCAGTCTTTTCTTCAGAAGTTGGGTTGAGGTCGATGAATGAAGCTGAGAAAGATGGCGTTGGCTGAGGCAGCGGGGAGACTGGGCCCGAAGCATCGCAGAGGCTCTCACACGGGGGTCAGTTCTAACACCCAGGTCACTCGGCGATGTCTGGACGCATTTCAGGATGGGGGAGTGCTGCTGGCATCTGGTGGGTGAAGGCCAGGGATGCAGCTCCACACCCTCCATGCACAGGACACCCCCTGCACAGAGCGCTCTGGCTCCAAAAACCAACAGCCCGAGGCGGACACACCGAGACGTAAACAGGAGCACGATCACTTTGAAAGCCTGCTCGCTCGAGTCCCCTCGTATGGATTTCTTAACGAAGCTGTCATACACGCAGATGAGAAGACATTTAAGTGAAATGGTAAAGGCATGCAAAATGCAACAACAACAAACAAGCATCCTGCACTCCTCAGGGACCCCAGCCCCCCAACCCTCCCCCCAGAGACGTTATCTTTCTACGTTTTTACAACTTTTAACACAAATTGCTCTGTGCCCCACACATTTTGACCTATTTCCACTTTTTTTAAACATTTTTATTTTATTTTTTTAATTTTTTAAATTTTTAAAATTTTTTAAAATTACATAAAGCTTCATAATTTTTTTTAATTTTTTAAAATTTTTTAAAAATTATTATTACATAAAGCTTTACAAAGATTAGTACATATATCTCTTTTCCCCCTGCCCTTCCCTCCGCCTCCCCTACCCCCCCGTGTTTTGTGTCCATTGGTTATGCTTAAATGCATGCATAAAAGTCCCTTGGCTGATCTGTTACCCCCCCCTCCCTGCCCCATCGTCCCTGTCCTTGTTGCTGTAATTTGACAGTCTGTTTGATGTTGCTCTGCCTCTGAATCTATTTTTGTTCACCAGTTTATAATGGTTATTATTATCCATAGATGAGTGAGGACATGTAGTATTTTTCTTTCATTGACTGACTTATTTCACTTAGCATTATGTTCTCCAGCTCCATCCATACGCCTGCAAATGCTAAGAACTCCTTCCTTTTTACAGCAGCATAGTATTCCATTGTGTAGATGTACCACGGCTTTCTAATCCATTCATCTGTTGATGGGCACTTAGGCTGTTTCCAAATTTTTGCTATGGTAAATTGTGCTGCTATGAACATAGGGATGCATATGTCCTTTCTGATTGGCGTTTCTGGTTTCTTAGGATATATTCCCAGAAGAGGGATCACAGGGTCAAAAGGGAGATCCATGTTTAATTTTTTGAGGAAACTCCATACTGTTTTCCACAGTGGCTGCACCAGTCTGCATTCCCACCAGCAGTGCACGAGTGTTCCTTTTTCTCCGCATCCTCTCCAGCACTTGTCGTTTGTTGATTTGTTGATGATAGCCATTCTGACAGGTGTGAGATGGTACCTCATTG
>PVJC01028474.1:0-22551 GCA_004026665.1 Murina feae
CACACACACACACACACACACACACACAAACAAAAGGCGCCTGGCAGAGTGGGACCATCATAGGACATCCACTGAGGGGTCCCAGACTGTGAGAGGGCACAGGCCAGGCTGAGGGACTCCCTCCACCCCGAGTGCACAAATTTTTGTGCACCGGGCCCCTAGTATAATAAATAACGTGTATATTTCTGTTGTCTTCTATTTGCTGGTGACATTTAGTTTTAATGCAAACCAGTCTTCATAAATTCAAGAACTGTGCACAATATTTTAAATGGCTCTGTTCTCTATTCAAAATCATCCCTCTCATTCCCAGAATTGTAGTACATAGATCTTCTAAAAGGCAAATAAAACTATTTCAACAACAAGCCAACTATTTCAGCAGTTTTTCAAAAGATATTTCTTTCATTCCCTTGGCTAGAGTTTTCGTTTTTATGCTTGGAAAGGTGTGTTATATATACATGTATTTTAGTCCAAATGGATGTGACATTTTTTTGTTATTGTTGTTGATTTCAGCTTTTCTATTTTCCACTTCAGTATGTTTGCAAAACTTCATATTTCTCTTACTCCTCCACTTGTGAATCTCTGTTATTGAGCCCATGTTCTCTTTTAAAGGAAGAATACTCAGGATATTCTATAATTCATATGCTCTCCAAGGGGGAAATACTCAATTTAAGCATCAGAATATTTATAGCATGTAATAATCTCAAATGACCTTCCGTTTTCTACAAACTGATAAGGAGTGACTTACAAGCATAAGATTGTTTTTTAATTTTTTCTTCCCATGTATCCTAAATATCAATTAGAGTATCCTCAGAAGTATAACCTGGCCAAGGACAATTATACACTACTAGAGGCCCAGTGCATGAAATTCGTGCATGGAGTGGGGGTGGGGGGAGTGGTAGTGTCCCTCAGACCAACCTGCACCCTTTCCAATCTGGGACCCCATGAGGGATGTCAGACTGCCCATTTAGGCCTGATCCCACCATGGGACTGCTGGCTCCCAACCTCTCGCCTGTAGATTGTCCCTAACCACTCCCCTGCCAGCCTGGTCAATGCCTAACTGTTCCTGTGCCAGCCTGATTGCCCCTAACTGCCCTTCCCCTGCCAGGATGGTCCCCCAAAACTGTCCTGCTCTGCAGACCTGGGTCCCTCACAACTGCCTTCCCCTGCAGGCTAGGTCCCCCCCCAACTGTCCTCCCCTGCAGGCCTGGGTCTCCCCCACCTGCCCTCCTCTGCCAGCCTGTTCCCCCCAACCATCCTCCCTTGCAGGCTTGGGTCTCCCCCAACTGCCCTCCTCTGCCAGCCTATATCCTCTCACAATCTGGGACTGCTGGCTCCTAAACACTCGCCTACCTGCCTGCCTGATCACCCCTAACCCCTCTGCCTGCCTGCCTTATGGCCCCTAAGTGTTCACCAGCCTACCTGATCACCCCTAACCGCTTCTGCCTTGGTCTCCGCCACTGAGGCTTCATCTGGAAGGATGTCCGGAAGGTTGTTCAGCTGTTCGGTCTAATTAGCATATTATGCTTTTATTATTATAAGTACCCACAAAGTTGGATCCCTCCAACTTTGGAAGGATCAAAAATATTTCAAGCCCTAACTGGTTTGGCTCAGTGGATAGAGCATCGGCCTGTGGACTGAAGGGTCCCAGGTTCGATTCCAGCCAAGGGCATGTACCTTGGTTGCAGGCACATCCCCAGTGGGGGGGGGGGGGGTGGTGTGCAGGAGGCGGCTGATCGATGTTTCTCTCTCATTGATGTTTCTAACTCTCTATCCCTCTCCCTTTCTCTCTGTGAAAAATCAATAAAATATATTAAAATATATATATATTTCAAAAGCTGTGGTTCCTCACATGATCTCACTCATATGTAGAATTTAATGAACAAAATAAACTGATGAACAAAATAAAGCCAGAGACAAAGAAGCATGGGACAGACTGAAGAATTTCAGAGAGAAAGTGAAGGTGGGGGATGGGGTGCAAACTTATATGCATAACCTATGGACACAGACATAGATCTTCTAAAAGGGAAATAAAACTATTTCAACAACAAGCCAACTATTTCAGCAGTTTTTCAAAAGATGTGGTAAAGGTCTGGGAGGGAGCAGGTGCAGGGTGGATGGGGTCATGGGAACAAAAAACAAAGAGGACATCTGTAATACTCTGCACAATAAAGATAATTAAAAAAAAAACACCTGTGGTTTCTTCTTTCTAATCACCATTCCCTTACTGCAGCCCCAAGCGCCATGGTGACTTAAAATTTAAAGTAACATTAATTCATTCTAAAAAAACAACTAGAACTGTACACAAAATGTGTGTACAAAAGGGTTTATGATAACATTATTCTATGATTGTAGCAAAACTGTATACACACATGTATATTTGGAAGAAATAAGAGACTGAAATAAAATAAAACCATTTAATACTATGATATAACACTGAATAAAGAAAGTGTCAAGCATTCTTGTTTCCTTTTTTATGTCCTTTGTATGATCAGTGTTATTTACAACTAGGGGCCCAGTGCACAAAAATTTGTGCACTCGGGGGGGGGGGCGTGGGGGCGGGGGTTCCTCAGCCCAGCCTGTGCCCTCTTGCAGTCTGGGACCTCTCGGGGGATGTCTACCTGCTGGCATGCCTGGTCAGCCTGGATGAGGGGCTGAGGGCCGTTTTCAGGCTGTCCACAGTCCCTTCAGGGTTCAGGTCCCTACTGGGGTGCGTGGCCAGCCTGGGTGAGAGGCTGAGGGCCATTTTCAGGCTGCCCACAGCTCCCATTGACCCAACGTCCCAGCGAGGCTGGCTAGAATGAGGTTTATTTATCTTCTATAATTGAAACTTTGTTGCCTTGAGCAGATACCTGGCCAGCCTAGGCAGGCAGTTTCAACTCCATTGCTGGCGCAACAGAAGCCTCCTGAAGCCTCCTGTTTGCTCTAGCTCTGTGGCTTCTGGCCGCCATCTTGACTGGGTTAATTTGCATACAGCCATTCTGATTGGCTGGTGGGCATGGCTTGGCTGGCGGGCGTGGCTTTGGGTGTCTCAGGTAATGGTTAATTTACATATTGTCCTTTTATTAGATTAGATAGCTAATACCTGGAATCAGCCCTTGTGCCCACTAGTAGATGAGTGGATAAAGAACTGTGGTCCATTTATATCATGGAATACTATGCAGCAGTAAAAAATAAGGATGTATTACCCTTTGAGACAGCATAGAGGGACATGGAAATGATTATGCTAAGCGAAACAAGCCAATCAGAGAAAGACAAATATTTCTATTTTTTTAATCAACATGTAATGCATTAAAAATTCAGAGTCTAAAAATCTATACACCTGAAAAGCATATAATGTTATTAACCAATGTTCCCCCAATAAATTTAATTTTTGGAATGTTTTTAAAAATCCTTTTAACAACAAAAGATAAAGAACTCTGATTATAACTGTTTTCTTTTTTAAATTTTGTCTCTGCCTTAATTATCAGATTAGAAGGAGCAAGGTGGCAGCCTAAAAGATATTGAGAGGTCTGGTACCATATGGTGGAAATGTCCTCCCTAAAGGCCAACGATTGGTGAGTTTAGGGATACAAAAAGGAGGAGGAAAAGAGGGAGGAGGAGAGCTCTCCAATGCAAATCATCCCCTAACCTTACCCATTGTTTCTCTCCTCTCTCAGAAGCCTGTGAAGTCACAAGTGAGTTCTGATTGATTACATTTATCAGTCAACATGATCTCTAACTACTTTTCCAGCCAAATCTCTTGACAAATGAGCATCAACCTCACAGCTTTTGGGAATTATAAAAATAAAAAATAAAAAACACAAAACAAAATTACCTGAAGTCTTCTTTTTCCTATTTTTATTTATTCTTTACTAACACTATGCACCAAATTTACCATCTAACATATTAACTGCTTCTTTCATTTTTGTTTTTCATATCAATCCTCACCTATGGACATTTCTACCTCATGGAGTTGTGAACATGTTAAAAGATTTTGCATTCTGCTCCCATAAATTTGGAGAGGAGACTCTTGTTTTAAGCCACTGTATGTTTCTAATTTGAAGAGAAAATAATTCTGTGAGATTTTGACTAGACATTACTCTCCCCCAACGTATACACCCTAAAAGTAAATACAGCTATTAAAATTAACTCCACTAAATTGTTTGATAAGCAAAGTAAACAGCAAATCCAGGCCAAGTGCTAAAAACTTGAGTCAATTATCAAGCTATCTAATAAAAGCCTCTAAAAATCAATAATCCTCTAGCCTTACTTTTATGATGACATAAAAACTAACAATTTTTTTATATAAGGACCAATCTCCTGAAAAGATGGTCTGTGCTAATCTTTTAAACCTATTATCAACATTTTATGCATCATTAACCCTAGCTAAACCTGAAAGTGTACGGACATATTTAGGTTCTCCCAACAATAGCACTTTCTAAAAGGGTCCCTGCCAGGCAGTAATACCACTCATTTATTAAATATTGCCTGGGGACCTAGCCATGCATGACTCACATTAATGCAGATGGGAGTTTCACAGTCATAGCCAAGGCCTGTGGAACAACTAACAGGGGTCCTCAAACTATGGCCCGCGGGCCACATGTGGCCCGCCGAGGACATTTATCCGACCCACCGGGTGTTTTTGCCACCTTGTTTTTTTACTTCAAAATAAGATATGTGCAGTATGCATAGGAATTTGTTCATATTTTTTTTTAAACTATAGTCCAGCCTTCCAACGGTCTGAGGAACAGTGAACTGGCCACCTGTTTAAAAAGTTTGAGGACCCCTGATAGAATAACCCATTATTGGATTTTCTTCTCTCATATCTATTTAACATGGATTATAAAAGTAAGTAAATAAAATTGTTATGCATTGCTCAATTGCCAAATACCATTAGGTTCATATTTTCAGTTTGTTTTCCTATGGACCTATGTATCAGTTATCCTCATGAGTTAGTTCACAAGTAGGGGGAAATCCACCCCTTAAGCCATTAATACCTAAGAATATTTCTTGATCAGCCTTCTTTTTTTTTTATTATTTTGTTGGTGTAATTGCAAGTAAAGGAAAAGTTGTCCTATAGGATATAAATTTGTAGCCTAATTATACCAAATACTGCATATACTCACACACCAGTAGGTGATGTCTTACAACAGAGCAGTGTGTCACCTTGACTTCCTAATATTAATATTATTCACGCAAATAATGGTGCTCACTTAGCACTATACAAACAAGAAGCACTTTTTTTGTTTCTAAGCCTTCAACAATATGACAAAATATAAAATAATATGACAGCCTATCTACCAAAAATGATATGTAAAAGCAATTTAATATGACATGTTGGTCCATTTCATTGTTCAGGACATATATCAATTAAAAATAATAAAAAAAATAGGTCAATATGGCATATGATCCAACGAGATATATACACACACACACACACATATATATATATATATTAATGGAGCACAAAGGAGGGGGAATGGGAAATATATGTAATACTATCAACAATAAAAAATGTATTTTAAATAAGTAAATGAATAAATAAAATGGAGCATGAAAGAGTATACACAAAAATCCTACCAATGGTTATCTCTGGGTGGTTGAAAATGCATATGAAGGCAAGAGATGGTGGTTACCAGAGGGAAGAGGAGGTAGTAAAGGGGTAAAGGGTAACGGGGGTCAAATATAAGGTGATGGAAGATGATTTGACTTTGGGCGGAGGGCACATGGTGCAATTTACAGATCGCATATCATACAAATGTATACTTGAAAGCTATGTCATCTTATTAATCAATGTTACTCCAATAAATGTAATAAATAAAATGAACTCATGTAAGTCTTTGGTGAAAAAATACAAATTCTTAAAAAAATGAACAAAAAGTACCTCTGAGGTGTTTGCTTCTTTTTACCTGTCCGTGTTTTCTATAATAACCTATGTAACACCATATGCTCAAAAGCTTGGGGGAGTGTTTTTTTAAGAGAGACAGAGAGAGAGCGAGGTTGGGATCAAGAGAGATGACATTGTTCAATTTAGTAACAGACACATAACTGCTACTTCGTATAAATGATAACTTCATTGATCTGGGTGAAGAGTCTAAATTTAACAACCAGATCGCAACTTCCAGGATACACACAGTTAAGCCTCAGAATGCCAGAGTGTCTTTGCCATTCTTCGTCCTGTGCCGCAGACTAGTTCAACTTCCTTACCCACATGTCCTCCATTAATTGCCTTTTCAATGGATTACTAATAAGTTTTTGATGTTAAGCAAACATCAATGCTCCTATTAAAGTGAGACCAAACACTGTGACTATTTGTTTAATAACAGAGTCTGAATGAAGGACGGAGTTCAATTAGCACGGAAGCCAAGGCAGGCTTCATTAGGAAGCAGAGGCAATTAAAAAGTGGAAGGCTGCAGGAGGCTCTGATGTGCACACCATGCGGCAAGCAGAAAAGGACAAGCGGCTCATAGTGCCTTTGAAAAAAACTGCAACCTGAAGACTTCAGACAGAACGAAGGATCATTAGCACAAAATTAAGCATTCTAATAGGGTGATCCTTGTCCCACTAGCCCCAGAAGAAATATGAGACCAAATCATGTAATCTAAATAAACTGCAGGGTATCAGGACAATTGGAAGGAACAGAAATTATCTAGCAGGTAGAACTTCATTTAGTACAGAGTTTGCTTCATAGACACTGTTCAATGGATGCTACTGAGCACCATTCCAGGAGTCCAGAGATCCATCTGTACCCACCATTAACTAACTGTGTGACCTTGAAGAAGTCGCCAAACCGCTGCAGACTTCTGTTTCCCTTTTTTATAAAATTAAGGGACTAAAGAAATGAGCTCTTCTAATTCAAAAATTCCATAATTTTATTATTGGGATAATCAGTTATCATGGTTATCCTAGTAATCAAAGAGACAATGCAAATCACAAATTATCTAAGAATCACCTGCCTGGTGTGGCACAATTGGAATATCATCCCATGCATGAGAAGGTTGCGGATTTGATGCCACACGAGGGAACCTATCTATGTGTATATCCCAAATGCATGTGCCTCTCTTTCTTTCTCTCTTCCTCACATAGGGATCAGGCCTAAACTGGCAGTTGGACATCCCTCGAGGGGTCCCAGATTGGAGAGGGTGCAGGCCGGGCTGAGGGACACACACCCCGTGCACAAATTTTGTGCATTGGGCCTCTAGTATATACATATGAGAATAAATATTCATATTATTTTCTTAAAAGGATGGGGGTAAGGATGAGCAATTTTTTAAAAGGTACACATAAACAGGGGATTTTATTTAATGACTATAACCCCAGGATTTCTATGATCTATTCCAATTTCAAAATATGTTCTAGAAATTTTAAACCAATATGATAAATCAGATCTCTTTGTGTAACTTTTTTTGTGTGTGTGGTATTGAATAGTTACAACTTAGTTCCAGACATTGGGGGAGAAATAAATGTGACCTAAGTATGAAGAGAAGAATTTTCATACTTTAAAAACTGTTTAATGACAACTCAGTCATAGAGTAACCTTGAAATCACAGCCTTGTGAAGTGGCCCCTTGGCATCAGACCAGCTGCCTGGTGCAGCTTTTCCTCCACAGCTCCCACAAGGGGGAAAAAGAAGCCAGTCTTCTACAGTAGAAACCACTGACAGACTCAGAACCATGTTGAAGAGAGGTGTGAGAATAGTAAACTAAAGTAGGCATGGGTGTAGGTAGACGGGGTATAATAACAAAAGAAATACTTGCATTCAGTGCAAAAGTAAGCAAGTTCACTTCTAGAGATTTATTCTACAGAGTATTTATTCAAATGGATAAAGCTATGTTCATTCAACACTCATTCAACAAACATAAGGCAACATTTGAACAGACCTAAAGGAGAAATAAGGGAGTGAAGGCAGGCAAATATGGGGAGGGAACTTGAAGGTTTCTAGGCAGTGAGAACAATAAATGCGAAGTCCGTAGGGAGTAATTGTACTTACTACATTCAAGAAACAGCAACCATTTGAAGTTGGCTGGTGGGCAGAGGGAACAGTGATAGAAGTCAAAGTCAGAAATGTAGGATGCTTGCTCATGGGCGGTGGGAGGGCAGTCTTAAAGACCACAGCAAAAACTTTAGATTTTGGTGAATTAGATGGATAGTCATTGAAGAGCTTTTAGCAGAGTGATTTTTATCTGAGTTTTAAAAGATCACTCTTGGTAGCTGTTGAGAAGTGGAAAGGTTGCTGCTAGAAAGTGATGACAACAATCCAGATAAAAGACAATGAAGGTTCTGACCAGATGGTGATGGTTAGAGGTGCTGAGAAATGGCCAATATCTGCATATTTTTAACAAATAGAATCTGCATATATTTAAAAAGTAAAATCAACAGAATTTGCTGATGAATTTTATGTGGAGTGTTAGAGAAATAGAAGTATCAGGACAATGCCAAAGTTTCAGAAATAAGCTGGAGGAAAAATTAAATTGGCATTTACAGAGATGGTAGAGACTAAAATACTCATTTGCACATAGTTTCCTATTATCTCATGATTACAAATACTCTAAATACTGATGAATACTAGAATGACTAAATAAATTACAGTATGTCCATATTATAGAATCAATAAAATAAATTATGGCAGAGCTACATATCCTTTTACGGAAAGACATCCATGACATAAACAGGATGGATAGATAGATAGATAGATAGATAGATAGATAGATAGATAGATAGATATAGATATAGATATAGATATAGATAGATATATAGATATATAGATATTCTCAGGGATATTATTTATTTACCTAATTTGTTGCTAATTTGACTTATTTAGCTAATTTACTTCTACCAGAAAGGTAATTAAGTACCTTATGAATATCAAACAGAATCATGCACTCAGAGGAGAGATCACTTGTGCCTAGACTGGTCAGAAATACCTTGAAAGAAGTTCCAAGTCTCCATGAATGAAGGAAGAATATGCTGCAGAGAGCACAGGCAGCCAATGTCAGAGGCCAGGGGAAAATTAAGCTCCAATTACTGAACTTGGAATAGAAGCAACCAACCGGTAGTGAGGAAACAGCCATGAGCACTGAGGGTGTTCCTTCATCCAAGTCCAGGGTGACCAAAGCTTGTCCCTTTCAAGTTATTCCCATTCTGCTCTTCACACACCACTTCTGAGATGAAGACAAAAGCTATCCTCCCCTTCGCCTGTGGCTCATGCTCTGGCAATTATCTCTCTGTTCCTTTTCTACCTTCAAGTCCTTTAACAATCAGTAAGCTCACCTGCCCTTGCTAAGTGTAGGAGCAATAGTTCATTACATCTAGCCAGAAAGAAACGTGAAGACATTTGTCTATACCAGGTGCTCTAGTAGAGCATAAGCTGAGAAATCAGCCTCAAGTTCCAGGCCTGTATTTCCTATTATTACTTATATTTTAGGACCTCGGTTTGCCAAGGAAAATGGGGCGGCAACATGTTAAGAATATTAATTTAATAAAGTCAACAAGGTGCTTCATGTAGCTGGCATAGTGTCAGAACTCGAATTAGAAATAGGATGGTTAAGAAAACAAGGATGAAGAAAAGGAGGTAAATGAAAATAAAGGCAGAGTTTCACTGCAGTGTTGTGTTTTGCCAACCCTTGGTTTGAAGAGACTCAAAAACAAATGGATCATTAAAAAATCAAATGAGGAAAAATGCATTCCAAAGTTGATCTCTCCTGGATCTTAATCCGTCTAAACATTTTTATCAATAGATCTCTACATGTCTATTTCATAACTTGAAATTTTTTTAATTTCCCCTCATCCCTTATTCAGAATCAGCTAAGACCCATACTAATTTAAGTGCCATTATATTTTGATGGAAGAACCCTATCCTCCTTATACTTAATTGGGAAGTGCTTGTAAGGTCTTAGAATTCTTTTTCTGTACACAAATGTTTCTAGCCACTTCGTCTGTAATAGCCAAAAACTGGAAACCACCTAAACATCTATCAACAGGTGGTATATTCGTACTACTAAGCAATAAAAAGGAACAAAATAGTTCATACACAACACGGAGAAAGCTCTAAAACATAACTCCAAGTGAAATGACTCAAACCTGAAAGACTACATGCACAAGTCCATTTATATGACATTCCAAGTAAGACAAAGCTCCAGTGATAAAAATCAGATCAGTGTTGTCTGAGGCCAGGGACCAGGGTCAACGGCAGGATCATGAAAATGTTCCTGTCATGATTGTGGTGATGGTCACACCACTGTATACAATTACAAAATTCAAACTGGACACTCAAATGTATTAACTATCAATTACATACATCTCCATAACTTGGAGAGGAGAAATCTAAAAGGCAACTCCTGCTTCCTAACCAATAGCAGGAACCTTCTCAGTTTTAATAAATAATGATGCAATGCCTGCAAAGGTAAACAATGTCTTGGTATTTTCTTCAGTGTCATTCAAAGAGTTTACATTATATCCCAAAAACACTTGCCTACTTCAAATGTGAAGAGAGCACCACATTCGCCTCTGTTTCTGACTCCAAGGGCTTTGGGAGCTCCTAGCATGCCTATAAACCGCTGCTTTCATACAGCATTGGCTTCTCCTTCTCCTTGTACCGTTCATTTTGCTGTATATGTGGACTCAGTTAAATGATGAAAGGCAATTTTACTAACACCTTCAATCTCCACCAAAGGTTCCTGAATAGACATTAAGGATTTGTAGAGAAACTTACTGCAGGCAGCCAAAACAGCCTTGAGATCCTCAAAATGCTGGTCTGCTCTGGATGTTCATTCGGCCAGGGACTCCTGAAGGTGCTCACACCATCGTCTGTGGCCTGCGTGGCCATGGGGTTACTGTGGACATACTGAGTCACTACATGCACTGGGACTGACTCAGATGCCTACAAAGTTCAGACCATGGAGGGAGGGGACAGGCCACCCCACACGCTCTCCTTAGTGTGAGGCAGAACCAACCCGAGCTTATTAGGCTTTTACAAGGGGCAAGGCCCACGTGTTTCCCTCCATCTTCCACTCACCCATGCCTGTCTCCAGGTGTGAACACTTTAGACCCAGACCTCAGAATCGGCCTTTCAATTTTTTCTGATAGTCTCTACTTTGCGTCCAACAGAATTTAAGTTCTGGGTCAGGAACTGTCCTGGTTTCTAGGGTTATAACAATGACCATAGAGAGGTGGGCCCTGCCCCCTGACCTTGCAGCCTAGTGGGATCACAGGTAGATCACTGTCTCCAGTGACATCAGCAAAGGGATCATCACTGAACCCTGCTGCACCAAGCATTAGACCTGCATCCTCACTTAACCCCACAGTAGACAGAGGAATTCCCTAAATTTACAGACAAGGACTGTGAAACCCAGAGAATAAATTTTTCTAATACACTCGCAGGGTCAGCCATAGACAAAAAAATAAATAAACGTGTCTGTAACATAGCTGATCAATGGTACTGTCTTGCCCACCTCTTACCACACAAAGCCTCAGATTAGCCTTTTTCTAGTTTCCTGAAAACCACTATATAAAGAATCAGCCACTCAGCCAAAATGGTGCTCATTAAAATTTTAAGCCAACAAGTAACATTTCCCTAAAGTGCAGTTTTCAAACAACAGCGCGACCAGCATAGCTCAGCGGTTAAGCATTGACCTATGAACCACAAGGTCAAGGTTTGATTCCTGGTCAGGGCACATGCCTGGGTTGCAGGCTTAATCCCCAGTAGGGGGCGTGCAGGAGGCAGTCAATCAATGATTCGCTATCATCATTGATGTTTCTCTCTGAAATCAATATATATATATATATATATATATATATATATATATATATATATATATATATATATATTTTAAAGAACCATTTAAACGGCTGGGTAAATCACAGCTTGCTGGGCCCCAGCCCAGCATTTCATTTGGTAGGTCTAGGGAAGGGACCAAGAACTGGCATTCCTACCAAGTTCCCCCAGGATGCTGATACTGCTGCCTGGGGACCACATTCTGAGAATCACCGCTCTAAAATAAACGAATAAGTAAGCCTTCTAGTCCATCTAACAGAAAGGGTTCAAAGTTAAGCGCGGAAATCCACAAAACTCTTCGTTACCTACTTAAAACATGGGAACAGAAATGAGAGCACGTGAAAGACGGTCCTCTCTTGAACCATTCACAGGTTGAGTTAATGAAGTTCAAATAAGTTATGAGGACTTTAATGAAAACCATGGGCTTTGATGAGCATGGTGTGTCTTTGTAGATTCATCTATTGCATCATGCACCACTCTGGTGGGGGATGCTGGTAATAGGGGAGGCCGTGCATGTGTGGGGTCAGAGGGGGGTATGGGAAACCTCAATTCCTTCCCCTCTAGTTTTACTGTGAACCTAAAGCTACTCTAACGAAAGAAAATCTTAATTTAAAAAACATTATGTGGCTCTTGATTATGACAAGTGATAAGGCTGAGGCCTGGAGTCAAAAACTGATTTATAGACCAAAGAACACTTTTACTTATGTGCCAGTTTTGCGCCTGGAGAGCAGTAAGTACATTACTCCTCTAGTGCCCAGGATGGGGGAGTGGAGGGGTTTGGGGGATGTCCTGGACCCCATGAATAGCCTCTCCCAGACCAAGTCCAATTAATCTCCTGGGTTACTCTTATGCGCTGATCAACATCTATGTTTGGCAATATGTAGGGCCCAGAAATCTGCATTTCTCCTATTACACTGAATTTTTAGAAAAATTAGATGGTTAACACCTTGGAACATATCAGCCATATGCAAAACAATCCTCTCCATTGTCATTTCTTAAATTGTTCTCACTAGGCATTAAGTGCTGGGATCAACAAGCCCAGCAGGCAGAAGCACCACCCCTAACAACCGTGGCTCAGTTTTCCACATGGTCAACAAGCTTTGCAAATCAGGCTCATATTGGATCAGTGAATATTTAATCTCTTAGATGATCTCAACTAGAAAGATAGCCCAGCAGCCAACCAATACTGAATTAATTTCCCTTAAAATCTGTATTCCACATAGATGATCACCCCTAATTTTCAATTAATGTGACCTAGCTTCATGCAGAGTGTCAGCTTCCCCAAAATAGTTCTATCACTCAAGGGACTTTAGTCTGATCAAGCCTTAAGTAGGTGTGTGAATGTGAACAGAAAGAGGAAAAGAGATAAATCAGTGTACATTAGAGGTTAAGAAATGGTTTTCCTACCCAGTCTATGCACAGATTCCTTCCTCAAATCCCTTTTCCTACCCAGGTGCCTATACTGTATGTGTGCTCTGTGCTAGACCCTGAAATCCAAAGGAACCCAAATCACAGTATCCGCACTCATGCAGCCTACAGTCTAGTGAGCAAAAATCTGCTCTTCAGCAGAAGCAAGAGGGAATAAGCTTGCCTTTTGTATGCACATACGGGTACCCAAAACAAATAAAACCAAGTTGGGAAAAGATGACAAATTAAAAGTTCTAAAGTAGCCTTGGCCAGTATGGGTCAATTGGTTGGAGGTCGCCCCATGTACTGAAAGGTTGCTGGTCCAATTATTGATCAGGGCACATGCCTAGATTGTGGGCTTGATCCCCAGTGGAGGTGTTCACGAGGCAACTGGTAGAGGCTTTGCTATCAGATCAATGTTTCTCTCTCTCTCTCTCTCTCTCTCTCTCTCTCTCTCTCTCTCTCTCTCTCTCTCTCCCCCTTTACTCTCTCTAAGAAAAAACACATCCATTTTAAAGATCTTTATAAAAAATAAAAGTATGCTATTTTTAAAAAATCTTTTAAAAAGAAGTTGTCAAGTAGATGGATGTAGCATCTTCACTTTAGAAAGGAGGCTCTGTGTACTCTACCTCAGCAACATAACCCAATCGGTGGTCCATGTTTTCCTTTTTATCTAGGATTTGAGATAGGCCTGATCCAATCAGACCTGCAGCTGCCCAAAAACCTCCTCACAAAACAGCTGTGATGCCTGAGTCCCTCTGTTACTCATCCCCTCCTCTGGGTTATGCTCTTTCCCCTGATCCTTCCATAAACACAGTTACCCCTCAGAAGACTTATTCCTTGAGCCAGGAATTCTCACACTTTGGTGAGTATAAGAATTTCTTAAAGCTCTTTCAATAGTGTAGATTCCTG
Organism: Murina feae; assembly: GCA_004026665.1. Taxonomy (NCBI): domain Eukaryota; kingdom Metazoa; phylum Chordata; class Mammalia; order Chiroptera; family Vespertilionidae; genus Murina; species Murina feae. The sequence continues at coordinate 14,071 of PVJC01028474.1, forward strand.
GGCCTCTCCCTGAGTCATTCATCTAGAATAAGGTCCAGAAAACTTCATATTTAACAAGTACCTTGAGTTTTGATTCTTCCGATGCCACACATGTGGTATTCCATTCATTCCATGTGGTATTTCAGCTCAAAATAGCTGTATTGACAGAAGGGAACAGGAAATGCAAGGAAGTCAAATAATTTGCCTAAACATACACGGCAAGGAAGTGGCAGAGCAGGGTCCTAACAGAACTCCTAGACCTCCAGATCCAAGGACAACAGTGGCCCGCGCTGAAAAAGCTGAATGCCAGGGCAATTAAACTCAGAACTAAGGAGAGACAGAAGGAAGGTTTAGGTCCAGAGAAAGGAAAGGTCTGCAGTGAAATCAGGAGGGGCTCAGAAGCAGGTGTTACCAGCATTTCAGCTTAGCTGAGGGCCAGTTCCATGCCTGTGTTAAGGCCAGCAGCAGTAAACAAGGCAGAGCAGTTCCTGTAAACATGGCATAAACAAGGCAGAGCAGTTCCTATAAACACATCGGGAAAACACCTTGAGGTTTTACATGCAATTAATTGCAAAGACATTTCTTGATGCAGCCTTCTCTTGCCTTCCCAGATTAATGAGTCAGAAAGGCACTGCTCTCCATAGCATCTTTACAAGTGGGCAAGCCCCCTCCTGGGCTCCCATTAAAAGAGAACACAGGACCTTCAGCTAAATGCTGCAATGTCCTCCAATTTAGAAAGTCATCTCGAAGCTGTAAAAGTCTATGCACAGATTCCTTCCTTAAATCCCTTCTGGTCCCAGGAGGAAAAGAGAGGTGGGGAGAGAGAAATGTATCATTTTGGGCAACATTTCATTTGAGTAACACTTTGGATAACTGGAGGTGGTGAGCTCATTTGAAAGCTGGTTCTTTCTATGAAAGAAAAATATCCTTTTTGTTGATGAATGTTAAAGTATACAAGTAAGGAGGGTGGAGACGGAGGGGGAAAAAAGCCCAATCAGTGTGCCTCAGTGGTTGAGTGTCATCCTATGAGCCAGGAGGTCACAATTCGATTCCCGGTCAGGGCACATGCCTGGATTGTGTGCTCAGTCTCCAGTGTGGGGTGTGCAGGAGGCAGCTGATCAATGATTCTCTCCCATCATTGATGTTTCTATCTCCCTCTCCCTTCCTCTCTGAAATCAATACAAATATACATTTTTTTAAATACCAAAAAATACCTGAAACTACTGAATGCTGAAAGTTTATTCAACAATAGCATTTTTTACATTCTTTATGTTTTTACTATAGATGTCTGTGTGTGTCTGTGTGTCTCTGTGTCGGTATTTGTGTGTGCATGTGTATGTGTATGTAACACATATTGAGGTGGAACTACTACTGAACTAGTGATATATCTATAACATTCAACCTATAAATAGACTAGTTTGGGGGAGGAGGGGACTGTAGCCTATCCCCAAATTAAACTCCAAGTTAAAGGCCTGGGTGGCTACCTGGCGGTTTGCATTCTGCAGAGCCTTGCTTTTCAAATAAATGAACCAACAAGAGCCCACCTGTGTTTATTACATGTCCCTCAGATAATTAATGCTGGTAATAACACCTACGTGTTAGCACACAAAGCATCTGGAATGCGACTTGCTGCACACATTCTAATCACATCGGCCACCCAACTCTCCCAATGACCTTCTTCAAAACAATGACTGTCTTTGAAACCACAGAAGCCAACCCAGGAGGAAGCCTTTTCCAGGATTAGACTGGGGCTGAGCAGTTCTTAAAGCGACAGTGGCACCAAGTGGCTAGGAAGGGAATTAGGCTGCCAGTTGTATTCACATCCTCTGGCCAGCCTGCTGGTGTGTGGACCTGACGCTATCCCCAGGCCGCCCAAATACCCCTGACACCTTAAAGGTGATTCTGAAACTCACATGAACCCTAATGTCCCCAATCCTAAGGACTTTTATATTTTCCTGAACACCAAAAGGATGGGGGGGAGGGCTGGCAATTAGAATCACCTATTCCATATCATTGTTTATTTACGTTGTATTTTATATTTTTAGTAAAGTCTGTCTGTGTCACTGTTCCCCACAAAGATGGTGAGAAATACTGTTTCTGTATTACAGATTAGAAAGGAGGGTGAAATGACAGGAACAATAGGCAGAGGACTAGTCAGAGAGAGGTAAGTGCTCTACTTAGTGACTTGTTCAACTGCAGAACCAGTATCTGCTCCTATCCATTAGCCTATCAGGATCCCAACCAATTTTTTTCCTTTCTCACATGTGTAATCTCCCCTAAAACACTGTCTCTCCTACATGTTCTGATTTTCTCTTCTTTGTAAAAAAAAATAATTGTCATACTTTCTTCTTCCTGTCCATCCCATCCCTCCCCCCCCCCCCCCCCCCCCCCCCCCCCCCCCCCCACCCAATGACTCAGACTCAAATAAGTTGGATGGCTTCAAAGACAACTCTCAGAAAGGGTTTGTCCCTCCTGTGGCTTCCTGTAATTATAGGCAGATCATTTTCCCACAATGCCTCTGCATCGTTAATCACTCCAAATGCAGAAAGAGCCGGGCAAGCGTTTCTGTGAACAGAGAGCTCAGGGTCCCATTTCAATTTGTGATTAGATCAATAATCCTGAGACTGTTTTATGTGAACTAACCCTTTATTTCTGGAAAAACTGGAAGGAAACTGCTAAAACTGTATAGGCAGACCCTTGATGACACTGGGGGTATATGTCTGTAAGATATAAAGTCCCAGATGACCCTTGTCAACAGCTTTCTCCTGCCTTTCTAAGTGGCAAAAGGGCAATTGGGCCTTTCCTGTCGGGACATTCATATGAAGACTCATGAGCACCTCCACCCTTAAAAGCACAAATTAACTACTGGCGGAAGGCTCGGGAGGGTTGGAGGGGGGCAGTTAAGAGATCAACTGAAGGACTTGTATGCATGCATATAAGCATAATCAATGGACACAAGACACTGGGGCGTAGGGGAGGAGGGGGGAAGGTCAAGGGGGAAAATGGAGACTTCTTTAAAACTCTTTGTAATACTTTAAGCAATAAAACAAAATTTAAAACAAAATGAAGGGGAAAAAAGCACAAATTATCGATGGATCGCTCCCACACGCGGCAGAGGCCAATATGAATGCAAACTGCTTACAGCTCAGAACAACAACAACAAGTGAATCCTGATGTACTCTTCTAAAATACTCTAGTGTGATTTTCATGCTGCAGCCCCTACACTCCGAGACCACAAGCAAATCTCATACCAATTTCACAGATAATCTTACGGCAGATTGGAAAGATTAGAGGAAGCGAAATTTCTAAAGACATTATTTTCATAGGGAAAAAAAAAAGAGCTTAACATAAATATTGTTATGTGTATTCATGATTTCTCATGAGTTCCTTTTTAACCAGGTGATCTCCAACCACAGAACAAATGTATCACACGTTGTCTCCAAGCAGGAAAGTCCTTCTATTGGGGTTAATCAATGAGGAATAACACATACTCCTATGGTCAAACAGCAAAACCACAAGACTGCAAGAAGGAATGCTGAGATACAAGTGTGCCTTGACAGAAAATGCATTTGTTCGTTTAAAATGTTTGTTGAGCACCTGCTGATACCATTGTAATTAACCTAGTTATTAATAACAGGAAAGGAGCAAAGGAAAGGCCAAATATTATAGTCATATCATTTGGGCAGCTTCACCAGGAAGCAACAACTTTACAGTCCCCAGGGGTCCCTCACAGAGAAGACAGATGCAGGCCCAGTAAAGTCTGGGATTAGGGGAAGGTGCTTTTCTGTCAGCCACACCTGGGAATGGGTCATTGACCAGAACGGGCATGGCCACCACAAGTGTGGGAAGATTAGGATACTTAATTCCCTGAACAAAGGAATCGCTCTCTTGGTTGCTCTTGGGAACTCTTGGCTCTCTTGGGACTCTAGTTGCAGGGGGCTATACTCTCTTGGCACCCCTCCATTCACCCACGTGGCCCACAGCCATGTGTACCCCACACACAATGAACTAATGGGCTGTAACTAGCCTGATGCTGAACTGGACCCAGCTGTAATATGGAACGGAACCTCCGGACACTGGCTTTGCCTTTAGCTCTACAAAAACCCCAGCTACACTTCTTCTATGACTGGAATAGGATGTTGTAAACCCAGATATATAATTCCACTCAAATAAAAATCACTCATTCTCCTTTGCGGGTCTCAGAAAACACTTTTTCTCAAGATAATGTAAGGACTCCATCCCTAGAATCCAGTAGGAAAAGAGATACCCCAGTATCCCTGATAACACTGCTACATGCCAAACACAATCCTCAGGACAGAAAATAAGACTTTCTGGATGGTCCATTCTAGTAAGAGAACCGTGAAGATTGTGCTGTGCAAAAACAATAAACAGGCTCCTCACGTCAGGTAGGGATCAGTGCTCTGAAGCAAAGTCTACCTGCTGAGAATTACATTATTCCAGCTACAGCTGTAGCTGGTTGGTGGAGGGAAAGGGAGACTAGGCCTCTCTAAATACATAAATTTGAGGGTAATGAAGATCCATGATCAGCTACAAATTTTAGGATTTAACCCTAGTAGCAGCCAATAGGAAGTATCAAAAGAAGAAAAGAATCTGGGCAGCATAACTCAATGGTTGAGTGTCGACCTATAAATCAGGAGGTCACAGTTTGATTCCTGTCAGGGCACATGCCTGGATTGTGGGCTCAACCCCAGTGTGGGTGTGCAGGAGGTAGCCAATCAACAATTCTCTCTCATCATTGATGTTTCTCTCTCTCCCTCTCCCTTCCTCTCTGAAATCAAGAAAGATATATTTTAAAAGGAGAAGGAGGAGGAGGAGGAGGAGGAAAGAGTAGAGGCCCCCAACAACTGGAGATGCCTTTAATTCCATAGGGACAGAGGAGAAGAATAATGAATCAGGAGGAATAATAAGTGCCTATTTCTCAACTTCCTAGAATCTCAGTGCTTATCCAATGCCTTCTATTTTGGCAAGGGAAAAGAACAAGGGTCACACTAGACACAGATCATCCTTGACATTTCACAGTGGCTGGAATTAATTGCCATGAGATAATAGCATCCAGACGTAAGCTTATAACAAATGTTGCTTTCAAATCAGTTATGCAAATACAGCTTTAAGAAGCCTAATATATGTAGATTTATGACTAGTTCCTTAAAAGTACCCATCTAAAAATGAAATATTTTAAACTCTTCTAAATTCTAAGAGGAATTTATCATATAAAATAGAAATCAGAGAAAAGCAAACAATGGACCCCTAAAGTTTTTCAGAAAAAGAAATGTAGCTTTTTCTACTGGAAAGAATTATATAAATCCACTGATTCCTTTTCTCACAGAGCATATTTTACTGAGCTCTCACATCTATCAGAAAGCAAAGGCAGCCAGAAATCTGGCATCTAGTAGATGGTATCTCATTTTGAATAGATAGGTCCTCATGCTGTGGAATTAACAACTTTTAAATTGTTTTAGTGCAACCATTGAGCCGTTGCATTTGAATATGATGCACATTTTTAATTTAAGTAAAATGCATTTAATATTGATTTTTTTCATCCATATTCAGTATCCCAACTATAAAATATACTGATGATATAAAAAGTCCCTTCTGAAGATTAAAAAATCTTCTATGGTTCTACATGATGTTTCATTTATACTTAGTACAAATTTGCCATTCCAAATTTCCTCAGCCTTCTGTAGTCGAATCAATAGTTGTTGACATTTTATAATATAAAGTCTTTCCAAGTATATTACACAACACTAACCACATAGATTACACAATGTGCTCTTTAAGAGTCTATAGACGTATTAAATTTACTAGGAATGTAAAGTAATTGGTGCACTACCTAAATGGCAAATTTCATAGATGTAATCAACATCATGTTAGCCTATATATTGAGCATAACCAAAGGTGAATATATTCAAGACTGCCTTCCTCTAGGCATTAACACCATGGGTGGCAATTCCCTGGAAATAGTTGAAGGACCAACACCAATGGAACATTTTCAAAACAACTCCTTAATAACATAGCGAAAGCAATGTAAGATTTTTTAAAATATTTTTTTATTGATTTCAGAGAGGAAGGGAGGAGAGAGACAGAAACATCAATGATGAGAGAGAATCATCAATTGTCTGCCTCCTACACATCCCCCACAGGGGATCAAGCTCCAACCCAGGCATGTGCCCTGACCGGGAATCTAATCATGGCCTCCTGGTTCATAGGTCAACGCTCAACCCCTGAGCCATGCCGGCTGGGTGCAATGTAATATTTTATTAGGAATTAACTAAATATATTCATAGTTGATGTGTATGGAATTTTACATAATCCCATCCAGATTATAGATGAGAAAGCTAGCAGACAAATATATAAATGGCATCATCGTGGCATGTAGATCATTGGCGAGGTTTTTGCTTAAGGTGACGACATGACCAACGATAAATGAAAACTCAGTTGGGACAGTCTCTATTTTTTTCACCAGAGATTTCTAAAACTTCTTTTAAGGTTTCCAGTTTAATAAAAATACAAAGAATAATGCACATGCTCTTACTTATAACTATAACCTCTTTCTGAATTTTATGTAAACTCAAGTGAAAACTTTTACTAAAATGCAGAAAAGTCGGATTGTATAGCACAGAGAAGCAAAAACCATTTATTTTTAAATGAATTTCACCAAAAAAACATAATTTTCTGACAGATCTTCTCCTGTCATCTTCAAAGACCATCAGTGAAAGTTTTATTTTCATCATTTTAAACAGAAAATCCTTAATCATTATCAAAAGAATTTGAACTTGAGGTACCCATCTGTTGCATTTTTTCAGAGGCTCCAAACACCCTTGGAAGAGAGAAACCTTGGTTTTGAACTTCAATGATTAAACAGTGGTCTCCTTTGTACGATCTGCTTAGACTGCTGTTAGATAGCAAGTATTTTATTGCCAACCTTCAGTCAAGAGCCTCTTGTCCTACAAGACACTCATTAGTCAAGGGAAAAAAATATCATCTACATTTAAATAAATGAAAGGAGGAAATCTGTGCTCACACGAGTGTTTTATGTTGTATGTTTTCCTTTTTAATCTCCAATTCAGAGGCTTTGCAATCACCAGAATTGCGAACTTTTCTCCTCTCTGAAATAATAAAGAGACCACTTAATTATCATCTCATGGTCATTCTGCCTGCTACGTGCAGGCTGAAAAATCCAATAACAACTCTGAGTGAAAGGCATTTCTTCATGGCCACAACCTCTTTACACCTGGACTATAGCTTTCTGAAGATGATTATATGGTTCGGCAAGAAGGTCACCACACACGGCCAAAGTTACAATCCAGACCCCAGAATTCCTCCCAAGCACCTTACCATCACATTGCAGAAACCGAATGGCTCGAAAGGATGGAACAGTTTATAAAAAGAGACCATTTAAACATTCATAATGCTTTGAAAAGACAATTTTAAATAAACAGAACAGTACAATGAGGTTAAGATGATGGACTGACTTTACAAAGTTTATCAGCTTGGAATTGGAATTAAGGACAGTTGCAAGCCTGGCCAGTGTGGCTCAGTGGTTGAATGTTGACCTATGAACTAGAAGGTCACAGTTTGATTCCCAGTCGGTGCTGGGTTGTGGGCTTGATCTCTAGCAGGGGATGTGCAGGAGGCAACCTATCAGTGATTCTCTTTCATTATTGATGTTTCTATCTTTTCCTCTCTGAAATCAATAAAAGAATGTTTTTTAAAGAATAGTAGAAAAAGATGAAACTGATATTTTATAGTAATTTTCACCAAAGTAAATGAAGCAATGCATTGATGGAGAACCCAGGAAGAATGCAGCATTCTACCCATCAATTTCATATAAATGGCAGCATATGCTGTGTTTTATTTTGAATTCTCTGGTAAATGAATGTTTATCCTGGGATCAATGACTCCGGGTGAATGGCAGATTGCAGCAACAATTGTTTTCTTACCAAGAGAATTATCTTAAATCAGATTGCCTTTGTTTGATGAAACCTAAATTGCAGAGGGAATATTTAAACATTGAAGGAGAAAATCCATAGATAAGCTAACACATGGCTCCAAGATGCATTTACCAGAATTAATTGTCTGTATTATTCTTTTATTCTAAAAGCGACAGGTAGAATATACAAGTGACATAGCAAAATACTGTATCATTATAAGTGCCCTGTTAAGGGACAGTAAACCACTAAAATATTTTCTTTCCTTTAAGTGATATTGAGGGCTGGGGCAAATGAACAATTATGTCTATGGCAAGTCCAGCTAAAATAACTGAATTAAGAGTAAAAATTCCAAAAAAGTATGAAGATAGTGTAAGGAGTCTCTGGGACAACTTCAAGCGCACAAACATCAGAATTATAGGGGTGCCAGAAGAAGAGAGAGAGCAAGATATTGAAAACCTATTTGAAGAAATAATGACAGAAAACTTCCCTCACCTGGTGAAACAAATAGACTTCCAAGTCCAGGAAGCGCAGAGAACTCCAAGCAAAAGGA
>PVJC01028475.1:0-22554 GCA_004026665.1 Murina feae
CACCAGCCAATCAGAGAGATATGCAAATTAACCCAACAAAGATGGTGGTTAATTTGCATACACAGGCACTGAATGAAGACTGAAGACTGCATAGAAGAAAGCCAAGTGCTGCAGAAGGGAGCCAAGTGGTGGAGAAGGGAACAGAGCCGAGGCAGAGGAGACGGTGGAGAAGGGAGGGAGTGAGGCAGCTGAGAAGGGAGGGAACCAAGGTGGCAGAGATGGGAGGGAGTGAGGCAGCAAAGACAGAAGGGAGCGAAGGCAGCCACCACCGGCTCAGGAAGCCCTATTCTTCTAGGAATCTTCCTGCAGTGAGCCTCTAGTATATAATAAAAGGGTAATAAGCTAATTGACCCTAACGGCAGAATGACCAGAATGATTGCTCAACCAGTTACTATGAGGCACACTGACCATCTCTTGGTCCCTTCCCCTGGCTAGCAGGCTCTGAGTGCCCGATGGTGAATGGGGAACCAGGGGTGGGTGGAGGTGGGGAGTGGGGTCGGCTGTAGGCATCCAGGGAAGATGGCCCTGATTGCAGGCCAGGCCTAGGGACTGTACCCGAGCATGAATTTCATGTGCTGGGCCTTTAGTTAGAAAATAATAAATAAATACAGTGAAGTTGCAGGACACAAAATCAATGTGCAAAAATGCATTGCCTTCCAGTATATTAACACTGAAACTTCAGAAAAAGAAATGGTACCCTCAAAAATTCCTTCTGCAATTGCAACTAAAATAATAAAATACATAGGAATAAATTAACAAAGAACATGAAAGACCTATATGCTGAAATTATAAAGCATTATTAAAAGAGATTGAAAAAGACAAAAGAAAATGGAAAAATATCCTGTGTTCATGAATTGAAAGAATCAACAGAATTAAAATGGCCATATTACCCAAAGCAATATATAGATTTAAAGCAATCCCCATCAAAATCCCAATGGCATTGTTTAAAGAAATAGAACAAAAAATTATCAGATTTGTATGAAATCAAAAACTCTGAATAGCCACAGAAAACCTGAGAAAAATGAACAAAGCTGGAGGTATCGTGCTACCTGACTTCAAATTATAGTACCGTGCTACAATAATCAAAACAGCATGGTATTGGCTGAGAAACAGACATGCAGATCAATGGGCAGAATAGAGAGTCCAGCTATAAAAACACCTGTATATGGATAGATAATTTTTGACAAAGATGCCAGAAAGGCACATTGGAATAAACACAGCCTTTTCAATAAATGCTACTGGAAAAACTGGAAAGCCACATGGAAGAAAAGGAAACTGGATTACAGTGTGTCTCCAGGTACAAAAATTAATTCAAAATGGATTAAATACCTAAACATAAGACCTGAAATAATAAGTTACATAGAAGAAAATATAGCTACCAAACTTATGGAACTTGGGAATACAGCACATTTTATGAACTTGACACCAAAGGCAAGGGAAATAAAGGTAAAAATAAATGGATGTGACAATATCAAACTAAAAAGCTTCTGCACAGAAAAATAAGCTGACAACAAACAAACAGGCAGCCAACCAGATGGGAGTGTTGCGGAAAGAACAAAAAACTAAGCGAAGCTCTTTGAAGGAGTGGAGAAAACATGGTTTTATTCATGCGAGGTCTCTGGGAAATGTTCTAAATCAGAGCAAAGTAACACTTGGGAGCCCTTCCTTATATATGCTTCCTGAGTTAATCTTATTACAAATGTGTTCCCTCCCTCCAGGCCCTAGAGGAACTGAAACTCCCAACCTTCCTTTCCCCAGGTGTTCCAAAGATTCCACCCATCTTAACAATCTACCCTTTCCCAGGTGTTTCAAGGTTACCGTGTCAGCTAACAATCCACCCTTCCCTCAGGGCAGCGATTCTGCTTTGTTTCGCTAATCCAGATTTGGTGAAGGAGGCAGTGCCTCAGCTAAAGGTCATTTCCCCAGAACATCAAGGCTACCTTTGAATTAGCCCTTTTTCCTTCTCAGGAGAAGATATTTGCAAACAGTAGTTCCAATAAAGGCTTAATTTCCAAAATTTATGAAGAACTCATAAAACTCAACACTAAACAGACAAACAACCCAATTAAAAAGTGGGCAGAGGACCTGAAAATACACCTCTCCTGAGAAGACATGTGAACAGCCAATAGATATATGACAAGGTATTCAACCTCACTGGCAATCAGGGAAATGCACATCAGAACTACAATGAGATATCACCTCACACCTGTTAGAGTGGCTATCACCTACAAGACAAGCAATAATAAGTGTTGAAGAGTTTGTGGAAAGAAAGGAACCCTCGTTCACTACTGGGAGGAATGTAGATTGCTACAACCACCATGGAAAGCAGTGTGAGTGTGGCAATTGCTCAAAAAGGTAAGAATAGAGTTACCATATGATATAGCAATCCCTCTCCTGGGTATTTACCTGAAAACCTCAAAATCCTATATTCTCAAATATATATGCACCCTATGTTCATTGCAGCATTATTCATGGTGGCCAAGACATAGAAACAACCAAAGTGTCCTGAGATAGAGGACTGAATAAAGAAGATGTGGTCCATCTAAACAATGGAATAGTACTCAGCCATAAGAAAGGATGAAATCGTGTCATTTGCAACAACAGGAATGGACCTTGAGAACATTATGCTAAGTGAAGTAAGTCAGTGAGAAAAAAAACTAAAAACCATATGTGTCAGATACGAAACTAAAACTCATGAACACAAACACCAGTGTGGTGGTTGCCAGAGGGAAGAGGGTGGGGGCATAGGGAGTCCTAATATAAGGTGACAGGAGAAGATTTGACTTTGGGTGGTGGGCACACAGTACAATATAGAGATCTTATAACCTGGAATCCCACACCTGAAACCTGTACGTTCATGTTGACCAATGTCACTCCAATACATTTTATTAAAAAAGGAAAAAATAATTTTAAAAAAAATCACTATGAAAAGCCAATAGCTTTATTTACTAAAAAAAAAGAAATCGTGTAATGGATCGTGTGTGTGTGTGTGTGTGTGTGTGTGTGTTGCAAATAAATAAGATGGAAAAAAGAGAAATGATACCAAAAAATGAGATATGCTGAAGTTCACCTAGTGTAGTAAATGTCTAATAAGCACAGCCAATTTTCATTTTTGAGCTATCTATCCATGTGACATCCACTGAAACCAATGGAATGAATTCATCCAATGGAATGAATTCTTTTACTCCAGGGATAAATTAACTCATTTTAGTTTTATTAATATTCAACAACAATGTTAGAATTCCTTCTTGGATTCTGAGAGTTTAGGTACACACAATTTTGAGTACTTCATTGTTAAAATTATATATAAATATATATATATATATTTAATAAATAAATAAAATAATATATTTATTCATATATATAAAACAGTTAATGTTACAAATAATTTATTTTTACAAATAGATGCTCCAGTTATGTTTGTTATGTCTAAACCCCGATAAATAAAAAACAATCCAAAAGTCCTAACCTTAAATTTTAACCTGAAAAAAGCATACTCAATAGAAAAGTATAGCAAACACAAGAAAACATGAAAAATTAAATGTTTATTAATCCTATTCCCCTTTCATTTTGCATTTTTGTATACTTTTATAGACTTTTATGACACGAGTTTTTAAAACATTTCTCCTGCTAATAAGATATTATTCTATATCAACAATTTAAGATGCATTTGTCACATTTCTTGAGTGTAAAATGATTTACTTAACCAATCCCCTATGCTCAAGTAGTAATCTGCTATAAATTTATCATTGATATAACTAAACCTGTGACACACATCAGTCTGTGCAACTCTCAATATTTGGGGGCAATAATCTCAAAGGACTATGTTTCTTCTAGGCTTGATCTAGCGTTCTGAGTTTCCTTGAGGAAAGTTGCATCAAGTTATACTCCACACTTTAAATGAGAGTGTTTATTGCTACATATTCAAGCAGCACAAAAGAATGTCATATTCCCTCCCTCTCATTTTTTAGCAGAAAACATAAACTTTTTTTTTTATAAAAAAGACATCAAGGTCTGTGACTTTATTCCCCCATTCTTAATTTAGTGTGTATGCCTAATGTAATATATGTTGAGGGTAGATTGCTTTTTGTTTCAAGTGACAGAAAACTGAACTCAAATCAGCTTAAGCAAAAGTGGCATTTCAATGATTTGCATTGAATTAAATCAGATCTCACTTCAGGCATTACTAAATACAGAGGCTGAAAATATTTTTCAAAAAATGTTTTCTTCTGTCATGTTCACTGTCTCTGTTCTGACTACAGCTGCAAATAGATTCTTCCTTGTGTCTCAAATAGCAGCCACTATCTCCCAAGAACAGATATTTCCAGTTTAAAATAAAGCTTAAAAGAGCAAGAACTTTTGCTCCAGCAAATATCCTGAATCAGTCTCTGGGGGCCAGTGTCAGCCTTGTGGTCATACAACATGAAATTGCTAGATTTTGATAGTAGCTCATTAAATGAAAATTAGAGCTAATACCAGGAAACGATGTGGGGCAGAGGGAGGTAAGTTGCAAAAGTTCTCTTTGTCATTCTGTGTGTGTGTTTTAATTTTTTGATAAAATTATATTGATGGTTTGTCTATATTATTGTTTTTTCAAAGAATACGTACTTGGATTTACTTGAAAATCTTACTGTTTTATAAAATATGAATTTCTACCTTAACTCCAATAATCTTTCCACTTGCTGTTTAGCTTTAATTGTTTATGTGTTTCTCATTTTTTACTTGAATACCATATGTTTCTTATTTATGTATGTACTAATGCTTGCATTAAGGTAAAACCAGTTGGAAAAGGCATGGACATTGAAACACAGTAGCTTTACAGAATGGATTCAGCACTTCAGAAGTGAGTTTTTTATTTACATCAACTCAGCTTTTCCTTGATGAATAGTTTCCAATTATCATGTGACACAATACCAGTAGAGAGAGTTTTCATAATATTCAAATGGAAGGACATCAGTGTCCTGTGAAAGATGCACATAAAAGTAGGATCCTAAATGAATGATTTTGGAAACACACTAGAGATAATGTTATTTGCCATCTGAATTGAGGGTCCTTTGGCACAATAAATAGATTACAAAGTGAGACTAATGGGTTTAAAAACATACATAAAGTTTTAACATTCAAATAAAGATGAACAATGAGTCTAATGCAAATTATTTATGTACACATATATTAAACAATTTAATATCCAACTTATATACTAGAGTTCCATACTGCTATATCTGCCCTTGTGTTTTGATGGCATTTCTTAACTTACATGTGCTAATTACTCTCTTGCTACTCTTTAGAAAATAATAAATTGCTTAATATTAAGCAATAAGAGTAGCCATCTTTGGCTAGGTGGCTAGGATTAGGTACAATGGAATGAATTCTTTTACTCAGGCATTTAACTAACAATGATACCCTTTGTGTCTAAAACAATATATTTTTTATGGAAATAGCAGAACAAATTGTCTTATAGGCATATGCTTTCTAAATAACCTAACATATTTCTCACTATCTGTTTTTAGCATTTTCTTAAAATTATACTGCCAAACATCAACAGATCGTATTATATCTTTGTATCCCACAAGTCTATGTAACCACATTTCAATCCTCTGAACAAAATTACTGTAAGCTTACAGCTGTGTTTATTAGATTATAGTCAAGAAGTAAGCCAGTTGGGACACATCTGGCATTGCCTGTGAGTAAATGAGAAAGAGGTAAGATCAAAACCCTTTCATTCCTAATACAGTCTGACTCGAGAGCAACCAACATGAACTCACAAAACAGCATGACAGTTGACCCTGATGATGCTTCAACACATTAATCTTGTGTCTAAGTGGCAGCCCCTGGCAGCCCTCACCTCATCCACCTTATGAAATGCTACATAAAACTAACACGGGTGAGACTCGTTATTTTCAACTTTCTGTGGAATGCAATGGTTACCAACACAGCTTATAGAGTCAAAGTTCCTAAGTTCAAGTCCTGCTTATGCCTTGAGTGAGGCTGTGCCCTTGAGTGGTTGCTACATCTCTCCTTGCCTTGGTTTCTGCAATTGTAGAGTAGGAGTAATGATAGAACCTACTTCATAGGCTTAGTAAGAGGATTGAATAAGTTAATATGTCTTAAGTCTGTAACAGTGCTTCTGTTCCGCGTTTCCTTTTTAGTACCCTGCCCACCCATGTCCTCTGCCTCTCTCTCATGTTTGAGCTCCCATGCACTTATAATGCATAATCCGTGTGGACCTTGCGTATTGAAGCCTGTGCCCTTGAAAGGACGTCCACATGCTGAATCCAAAAGGCAAGCGGGTGTTGGGGTTTCTGTAACGAGGCTGCTTCGCAGACTGTGAAGGAAGGTGGCAGAGAAGAGAGGATCCAGGGACTGGTGCTCAATCCCCCAGTGGTTCAGATCTTTTTAGTCCTCTCTAGCTGGACAAGGTGACCCCCGAAAGTAGGCAGGTGCAATGAGAATACAATAATTTCTGGGGGACTGATCAGGTAGTGTAGGTGGAGACCACTTCCTGCTCCAAGTCAGAAGGCTACACATGCTCTGTGCACTCTCTGGACAATTACTTGAAGCACTGTCTTCTGATTTCATAGACCTCATCATCCTGCTGCCTTTTCCCCCCAGTGCCAGTCCCTGGTCCTGCTACCTGGCTTGATTATAGTGGAATTAATCAGCCTACGCTTGTTGTTTTCTTGTCCATAATGTTTAACACCGAGACTGTGTAATCCTCATAAAGCACGCAGCATTGCCTCTCTACATGAAATTCTTGAGACAGAACCCTGAGAGTAGAAAAACTATTAGTCTCCCAAAATCATATAGAGAGAATACATCAGAGAATTAACCTATTCTCTCTAGGTATTCTTTCTCTGACAACAAAATTGGCTGAAAAGAGTCTTTAAAGTCATAGCTTAGGTGTAGCCTTCAGATTAGGGAGAGGCAAAGTAGAAGCCAAAAGATTAAGGTTTTAGCACAATGTCTTATAGGTGACAAGTCTTCTATAAATGTTATAGTTTTATAATAATTATTACTATAATTATTCATATTATTGTGATGAAAAATATAGGATAGTCACTTACAAGGACAGATAAAAATTATCCCAAGAGAATTCTTCAAGAGCATTGAGGAAATCAAATCTCTTTGATAATGGCATCCAAAAAATTGAGAGGCTTATAGTAAGTGGGGAAACTACAGCAAAATTGGGCCACTTTGGATAAACATGTAGGTGTTCACTGCATAAGTATTTCCTTAGACTTGCAGAAGCACATCCACTTTCAGCTTCAATCATCTACTGCCCCTCCTTGCCTTGTGGGATTCTGCCAGATGGTAGCCAACCCATGGTACTACACTTGCTTGGCTAAGAATCATGGCTCACATTTCTCATCATATTTCATTTGGACTTGCTAAAAAAAAAAAAAAGGATCTAGATTTTTAAATTCATGATTAGCTTATAAAGTGAAAGACACCCTAATATTAGGAATAGTCCCCGTATTGCCTCTCTCAACCTTAGAGTGTGATCCTGAGAATTCCCACCATAAGAGAACAGACAAAGATGGCCCCAGCAGCAGAAAGTGGCATGTTAACGCTGTGTGTCTGGACAAACAACCAAACATTACTAGATCTGGACAAGTTAGAAGACTGAGAAATCCTATTTGCCCAGAGGCAGTGCTCCAGGAACAATGGGCTCATTTTCCTCAGTCTCCAGGAAAGAAAATTGGACATTGGTACTACAGCCTCATTGTACAGTGCAGACAGGATTTATTCTGCATTTAATCGTCCTAAATCAACCTTCCTGTCACTTTCAAGTAATCCAAAAGAGTAGATTGTATCTGACTGGGGTATATAAAAGTGAGGGAAACAACGATGCAGACTCTCTTGCTTAATTCTGCGAAGCAAGAGTTGTCTGTCAATCTGTGAGATCTTATATGTTGACTATGAAGCCCTGAGAAATCTATGCTTTCTCTCTGTTGGTGAGGTCTACTTGTTTTTTTTTTTTTTTTTTTTGCAAAATTGAGATCAGGAAAACCTAAAATATAAGAATCATGACTTCTGACTATTCTCTTGACTTAGTGCCCGTCCTCCACACCAAGTTATAGTTCTCATTTTTCTGCATAGTTTCTATGGTTATTTGTAATTATTTTATTTATTATCTTATTTATTGTCTCCTATGACTAGAACAGAGACTTTGTCTTTCTTGTTCAATGTTAAATTTCCAGCTTCAGATATAGAGCGAGCGCAGCAGAGAGTTATGTTAACATCAGTTAAATATACTGACTTGCCCTTATGTCTTACTGCTGCAGTTACACATGAGGGGATGAGATTTAATAGAATTGTACTTGCTGTGTAGATCTTTGAGGCAAAATCCAGAAGTGAGCACTCTCACAACAAGTCACCTCATTTAATGTTAGAAATAAGTAACTGGTTTTCAGCCCGTGCTGCTGTGCAAGAGCAGGCCCAGAGCACGAACTTTATTTAAGAGCCAGTAAAGAAGCAAAGCCATGTTTGGAGAAGGCTGATCTGGCAACTTTACAGGACACTTTGGAGTACAGGTAGAATGACAGCAAAGCAGCCAATTCCTAGTGCAGTTCTCTAAATAAGAGAAGGGAGTCCCACCTCTGGTGGTGGCAATGATGACACATGAAAGGGTCAAGGAAGATATGGGAGGCACATTATGGAAATAGCTCTGCAAGATTTGGCAACAAATTGAATGTGAGTGCTACCAGGGAGAACATCTTCAGAAAGCCATGACAGTTGTGCCTAGCCTGATTCCTGAAGTAATGTGTTATACACACGTGGTAAGTTAATATTTTGAATGACAGAGTACCAATTTGCAAACTTCTACTTTCAGGAGATTAATGACTGAATAATATAATTCCTACAGCATAATTTTTTATTGGCATTAGTATTAATAAATATTTCATGAGAAACCAAAAATTATAGCACCTATATTTTGAAGAATAAATACCCCTCCAAATTATGAAATACAAACATCAGGCTATCACTGGTGCCAAAAAAATTCTGTAAAAATTTACAGATAAAATCATTTATTTATGCCCTAATCGGTTTGACTCGGTGGATAGAGCATCAGCCTGTGAACTCAAGGGTCCCAGGTTCGATTCCAGTCAAGGGCATATACCTTGGGATCAGGCACATCTCCAGTGAGGGGTGTGCAGGAGGCAGCTGATCGGTGTTTCTCATCGATGTTTCTAGCTCTCCATCCCTCTCCTTTCCCCTCTGCAAAAAATCAATAAAATATATTTTAAAAAATTTATTTTAATATTTTTCATTTTTTAATTACAGTGAATAAAAAATATTATATTACTTTCAGGTATACAATGTAATCATTAGACACTTATATACCATACACAGCAATCGCCCTAATAAATCTAATACCCATCTGACACCACACATGGTTATTGCAATATTATTGATTCTATTCCCTATGCTGTACTCTACATGGCCAAGACTATTTTATAACTACTTTTTTTTTTACCATAATTTACAGTTTGACTTTTTTTTTAATTTTTATTTTTTTAAATTTATCTTTATTATTGCAAGTATTATAGATGTTTCCTTTTTATTTCTCCACTAGAGGTCTGACGCATGAATTCGTGCATGGGTGGGGTCCAGCCAGCCTGCCACGATAGGGGTGGGGAGGGCCTGATCAGGGCCAGGCTGACTGAGGGGGGGGGCGTGGGAGGTTGGGGGGAGCCGATCAGGGCCCCGATCAGGCCGATTGGCCACTACAGTGTGCATCATAGCTACCAGTCATTCTGGTCACTTGGCTTTTATATATATAGATTGGCCCTCTCCTGACATGCCCTCCCCAGTCTTCACCGCCCTATTGTCTGTGTCCATGCATTATATATATGTACATATAAATTCTTTGGTTAATCTTTCTCTACCCGTCCACTCCCATCTTCCCTCTGAGATATATCAGTCTGTTCCATGACATTTTTTATTAAAAATTTTTAATGTTGACATTGTAGGTGTTCCCTTTCTGCCTCTCTTTGCCCATCTCCACCCATCCCCATCTCCTCCTCTCTTGGCCTTTACCAAACTATTGTTGGTGTCCATGGGATGTGCATATATGTTCTTTATTTAATCTCTTCACCTTCTTTATCCAGCCACCCCACCCCCTTCCTTTGGGCACTTGCCAGTCTGTTCCATGTGTCCATGCTTCCAGTTCCTTTTATCAGTTGATTTTGTTCATTAGATTTCACATATAAGTGAGATTATATGGTATTTGTCTTTCTCTGACTGGCTTATTTTACTTTTCATAATACTCTCCAGGTCTCTCCATGCTGTTGCAAAGGGTAAGAGTTCTTACTTTTTTCCAGCTACATAGTGTTCCATAGTGAAAATGTACCATAGTTCTTTTATTCACTCATCTACTGATGGGCACTTGGACTGTTTCCAGATCTTAGCTATTATAAATAACTAGAGGCCTGGTGCACAGATTTGTACATGGGTTGGGTCCCTCAGCCTGGCCTGTGCCCTCTCGAAATCCGGGACCCCTTGGTGGATGTAGTTGTGTGAGAAGCAGCAGGCAGCCGGGGAGGAGGCTGGGCCAGGAGCCCGGCCTCCCCCGAGCCTGCCACTGCTACAGCTCAGTAGCGGTGCCTGTTTGTAGGTAGAGCACAGGAGATTTATCTCGGTGCAGTGGCTGATGCAATGCTGTGAGCTCACTCCAGCAGTTCAGATCTTTCTGGCAAACCAGGAAGATGGCAACGCCCACCTGAGCCTCTCCTACAGCCACGTACACAGTACCCCGACCTTTACGCTCATTGGCTCCCTAAGAAGATGTTCTATGATTGGCCACCTCTGCTATAAATACTGCTGTACTTCCTCAATAAAATTAGACCTGCATCACAGAACCTGTTCTCCAGAGTCGTGCATGCAAGCGTCCTAGTGCTAGGGGCTCCATCGTCCTCACCCCTGGGAGACTCCCTGCTTCACCTGTTGGTCAGCTGAGCGGTGTCCCAGTGTGGGAGAACACTGATCACCAAGGGGCAGCTCCTGCATTGAGTGTCTGCCCTCTGGTGGTCAGTGCACATTATAGCAATCAGTCTACTGGCTGTTTGGTCATATGGTCATTTAGGTTTTTATATATATAGGGGCTACTAAGAACATAGGGGTGCATACATTCTGTCTGATTGGTGATTTGAGATTCTTAGGATATACTCCCAGAAGTGGGATTGCTGGATCAAAAGACTATTCCATCTTTAATTTTTTTAAGGAGGCTTTATACTGCTTATCAACAGTGGCTACACCAGTCTGTATTTCCACCAACAATGCACAAGGCTTTATTTCCCCCATGTCCTTGCTAACACTTGCTGTTTGTTGATTTATTGATAGGATTTGTTATGGCTGATGTGAGCTGATACCTCATTGTATTTTTTATTTGCATCTCTAATGATTAGTGATCTTGAGAATTTTTTTTATATATCTATTAGACAATTGTCTATTCAGGTGCTTTGCCCATTTTTAATTGGATTGTCTTTCTGGTGTTGAGTTATATAATTTTTTTATATATTTTGGAAATTAATCCCTTATCATATGTGTCATTGAATATGTCCTCCCATACAGTGTGTTCTCTGTTCATTTTTTCAGTGATTTATTTTGCTGTGCACAAGCTTTTTAGCTTATTGTGCTCCCATTTGTTTATCTTTTCACAAGTTTCCCTTGCCCTAGGAGATATTGCTGCAAGAGATGTCTGAGATTTTCCTGCCTATGTTTTCTTCTAGGATTTTTATGATTTTATGAATTACATTTAAGTCCTTTATCCATTTCCAGCAACAATTTAACTACAATATTGGAAAAACTTTGTAAAGTCTCTTGATCTCAGTTGTCTTATCTGTAAACTGAAAAAAATATTTTATCTACTTGACAGCAACAATTCTGAACCAGATTTTTCCCCATACTATAATTAAATATATATATATATATATATATATATATATATATATATATATATATATATAATGTCATCATACTATGTCATATACATATATGTGTGTGTCTGTGTTTGTGGTATTATATAAATACTAGGGATCCAGTGCACAAAAATTTGTGCACTTAGAGAGTGGGGGTCCCTCAGCCCGGCCTGTGCCCTCTTGCAGTCTGGGACACCTTGGTGGGGATATCCACCTGCTGGCGTGCCTGGCCAGTCTGGGTGAGGGGCTGAGGGCCATTTTCAGGCTGCCCACAGTCCCTTCAGGGTTTGTGCACTGGGGGGTAGGAGGGCTGGTGAGTGCAGGCCTGGACATTTCCAACTGGAGGGCCCACTATCGCACATGCCTGGTGGGCCCCCACCGCTGAGGGGACACACCTGGCGCAGAGTTGGGTGGCAAGCCAGGGGCGGATGCTGGTGCAGGATCCCTTGGTGGGGCCCTGCTGCTGAGCAAACATACCCGGGGTTGAGCCAGGCAGCAGACTGGCTTCAGATGCTCTGCACTGTGCAGCAGACACTCCCGCACACCCTGTGGAGGCCCCCGGGGGGCAGACAAAGGCATCGAACCCTGGATGGGTGCTCCTGCATGCCCCCGAGGAGACCCCTGGGGTGGAGCCAGGCAGCGGACCCAGGACCGGCGCTCCTGGACACCCCAAGGAGGCCCCAGGCCAGACCTCCCCCCCCACTGAGCTGACACACCTGGCACAGCTATGCTGGCCTTGGAGGCTCCCAGTCCAGAGCTGCCCTGCCAGCCTCCATCTTGGCTGGGTTAATTTGCATACAGCCACTCTGATTGGCTGGTGGGCATGGCCGTGAGCAGAAGCTCAGCCAGCCTAGGCAGGCAGTTGCAACAGAAGCCTCTGGTTTGCTCTAGCTCCATGGCTGCTGGCCTCCATCTTGGCTGGGCTAATTTGCATACAGCTGCTCTGGTTGGCTGGGAGGCATGGCTTGGCTGGTGGGCGTGGCTTAGGTGTCTTGGGTAGCAGTCAATTTGCATATTATTCTTTTATTATATTAGATATATAATAGGATATATAAAAAAGCATGGATGAGGAGTGCAAATGTCTTGTGATGCAGTCTATTTCAAATATGGTAAGAATTAGGGATTACTTAATCTCTAATTTTCTTTTGAGTTCTAATGTTCAAACTTCAGTATAATGGAATATGATACTCTCAGGAGGATGAGTGAGGCAAGATAGGAGGGAAAACTGACATACTGAATTTCTATAAAGATGAAAAGACAGTGCCCTGGATCTAAGAAGAGATGAGGAGTCATAAAAAGGATCCAGAAACTTTTTTCATCTACTGATTGTATGAAAGCACCTGAGGCAGATTATGACAATGCAAGGTCTTTCTATAATATTTTAAAAAGTGTTAAAAGTGACTGTGTTGTCATTTTTCAAAATGAGGAAGATGGCTTTTGTTTTATAGAAAAATATAAAGGGGTTTTTAAGGGAAATCCTCTGCTCTACACAAATGCCAGAGGTGCGTAAAGAAGGAACTTCTCTTTGGTGGAATTTTTGCAGATTCCTTTTCACCTCACCTGTGCGGGCATGTAAGTAAAATAAATTAGTGAGTTACTAGGAATGAATTGATGAAGTGCAGCAGCCTTCATCAACTGTATCCCTGACTGCCTGGTACAGGAACAATTTCAGTTTCAAGCCACTGGAAAGCTATAGCACCAGAGGGAAATAGCTGCACCATCGGCAAACCCACAGAAAATGCTTTCACATCATTGGAGAAGGCTCTGCCAAATTTCCCAAGCAATTATTAAGCAGAAGCAGACAAAATGAGTCAAGCCATCAAACATCAGCAAGACAGCTGTGAATGTCTGGTAAACACCATTTCCCTGACACACATCAATTTAGACAAACAGGCCAGAGGATTACATAAAATGAAAATACAAAATGATAAAAATATAGCATCAAGACCATTGCTCCATTAAGGCTACTTTCAGAAAAAATAAAGTTGGGAATAGAATTAAAAGCATGATACTGACCTATGGTAAAAATGGTAAAGTTATTTAACAGAAAAATAGAAAAAAACAACTGAAGTTATTCAGTTTAGAAAACAATAAATAATTCAACAAGTAATTATTGAGCACACAATATATGCCAATATGTGCTCAAGTAGTTCATATCCTCGGGGGGGATGGTACGTTCTGGAGAGAAAAACATCATAAATTAATATGTTAGAAGGAGATATGCAATGGATAAAAAATAGAAAAAGGGTTTAAAGTTTTGTTTCTACTTGAGGAAGAGATAGACTGAATAGTCAGAATAAGATTCATTGAGATTTAAGCAAAGACTTGGGAATCTGAAAGCAGGCCAAGTGATAGATTGGTTAGAGGTGTTCCAGGCAGGAAGGACAGCTGGAGCCATGGATGTTGAAGGAATTTACTGTGGCTGGAAAAGCAAATACTAGTGGGAGAGTGGTAAGGCACCCAACAGGTCAGAGAGCAAGAGGGTGTGAGCAGACCATGTAATCAGGTTGAGCCTGGAGGCCATCTTGGCTCTTACTCAGGGTGTTAGGCAGAGGATGACAGTAATGGCAGAGGAGTGAGAACTCCTATATTGAGAATAAACTACAAGGTAACCTTTGAGGAGACTATGACAGTATAGAAAAAAGCAGTATAATTTTGGTGAAAATGTGCTCTAAGCTGGTCACCTATAAAGGTACAGAGTTGTGTTCATATTCAACAGCACATAAAACATGGTGGACTTGGGAAGAGTGGAAGAGGGGAAGGAAATTTCCTAAACCTGGAGATTTGGTTCTTTTCTCTTTACACATCTCCTTCAGGGAGTTCCTCCGTTTTCTTAGTTCAAGTGTTTTCTTTCTCCTCTGAATCCAAAGCCATATTTCTAGTTCTTTTCTCTAGACTAATCTCTCATTCCTTACCTCCAAGTATCTGCTAGTTTCCACCTGGTCATGGGTCCACTTCTCCAAATCAATGTTTTCAGAACATATCATGGCACCACCCAATTTAATGGTCTGGAAATCCCTCTCGTTCATAGTTCCTTATCCTGTATATCCAGGCAACATTTAAAAGACATCAATAATTTATTCAAAACATCGCAAATAAAATTGTTGCTTCTCTTTCCAACATCTATCACCTGAGACAAAGCACAGATATCCCTGTATTACTATAATAGTTTCTAAACCTTAGCTCATGCATCCTACTTGATCCTACCTAAGACTTTTATGAACATTATTTTCATTGACATTTAGAACACTTCAAAGTTCTACAGTTTTATAAGTAGCATCAAAAAGGGTTATTAAATGTACAAATATTATTATAAAAGCAAACAAAAATTAATAGTTTTGATTGTATGAATATTAATAGTATCAAATATATAATGATTTGAAAAATAATCCAGGAAAAGTAAAAGTGTTTAAAAAGGAGATTTCATGTAGGCATAATCAAGCTGGAAAAATTGTTTTCAGTGATGATATTCATTGTCAATGGGGTGTTGTCAGGAGGTCAAATGGCTACTGTAAAGCAATCTGGCAATACTTATTGACAGCTTTATAAAGCTACCAAAGAGTACAGTGTAAGTTGGTAGTCTAATTTCTTTTTTTTTTTTTTGCATGTAAATGATCAATTTTTCCAACACCATTTATTAAAGACTAGGGGCCTGGTGCACAAAAATTTGTGCACTGGGTGGGGGGGGTCTCTCAGCCCAGCCTGCACCCTCTCCCAGTCTGGGACCCCTCAGGGGATGTCAACCTGGTGGCTTAGACTCACTCCCTGGGGGATCAGGCCTAAGCTGGCAGTCAGACATCCTCTGGAAGCCTGGGAGCCCTCAGGGAATGTCCACTTGCCTGTGGGGAGCAGGACTAAGCTGCAGTTGGATATCCTTAGCACTACTGAGGAAGCAGGAAGACTCCCACCACCACCGTCTTACTGGCAGCTGTCAGCCTGGCTTGTGGCTGAGCAGAGCTCCCCCTGTGGGAGTGCACTGACCACCAGCGGGCAGCTCCTGCATTGAGTATCGGCCTCTGGTGGTCAGTGTGTGTCATAGTGACCAGTCATTCCAGTCATTCCGCTGTTAGGGTCAACTTGCATATTACCCTTTTATTATATAGGATACTGCTTTTATTCCATTGTATGTATTTTCTTGAGTCCTTTGTCAAATATTAATTGACTTGTAGGTGTGAGTTGATCTCTTTGCTCTGTGTTTTATTCCATTGATCTATATGCCTATAAAACTAGGCCCAAATGACACTAGTTTACCATGAAATATGGAATTTGCATTGCATAAATCATTCTCTACTGTATAGAAAACAATGCCAGTACCATGTTGTTTTGATTATAGTGGCTATTTAGTATAGTTTGATATATGGTATTATAATATACCCAACTTTGTTCTTTTTACTTATGACACTGAGCTAGTTGGGGTATTTGGCTTCATATACATGTTTTTGGATATTTGTTCAAGTTACAAAAACAAAAAATATCTTTCATATTTATCCCATCTTCTCTATCTTTACTATTTCTATTCCATAGATGAATCTTTTCACAGAATCTCTAACATGTTCTTCTAACTGGATTCTAGTCTTGTCTTCCTCTAATGCATCCTCCATGTTGCCACTAGAATGAGCTAAGGGGCAATTCATTTTGCCAGTTTATAGTTTGCTCACTATTTATTTTCCAGGTTTCTTAGTTGTGCTGCACAAGTTTCTTTTAAACCCTGTTTTCCAATAATGAAATTTTCTGAAAAGAGTTGCTTGACATATTCTTTCATGTATTATGTTCAACAAAATTATACACACACACACACACACACACATACACACTAGGGGCCTGGTGCATGAAATTCATGCATGGGGGGAGGGTGGGGTTCCTCAGCCAGCCTGCCCCCACTCATAGTCCAGAACCCCTCAGTGGATGTCCTATGATGGCCCCAGTCTGGCAGGCACCTTTGTGTGTGCCTGTGTGTGTGTGAGTGTCCCCACTGGGGGCCTGCCCCTAGCCGCATCTGAGGCCCCCAGCAGTCAGGACTGGGGTGCCTTTCTCCATTTCTCTGATCCCCTGGGAAGGTGGCGAGGCGGACACCCTGGGGGCCTTGCCCTGCCAGCTCGGGGCACCTTTCTCTGGCCCCTCGGGCAGGCAGCAAGGCAGGCGCCCGGGTGCCTTACCCTCGGCGCTGGCTGCCTTTCTCCCGCTCCTCAGTCCCCTTGCAGGATCAGGGAGGGGGAGAAATGCGGCTTGGGCCTGGGGGAGGCAGCTGGCGCCCGCCATCTTGGCTGAGTTAATTTGCATACAGCCACTCTGATTGGCTGGTGGACGTCCCGAAGAAATGGTCAATTTCAATATTATGCTTTTATTAGTTTAGATATATCATGAATTATGTGCCAGCCAGCAACTGTGCTGAGTTCTTTAATGAATGTAAAATAATTTTGATGATTATAAAATATGAGAAAATTCCAATGCCTGTTTTTTTTAAATATATTCTTATTGATTTCATGGAGGAAAGGAGATGGAAAGAGAGATAGAAACATCAATGATGAGAGAGAATCATTGATAGGCTGCCTCCTGCACACCCCACACAAGGGATAGATCTTGCAGCTCAGGCATGTGCCCTGACCAGGAATCAAACTGTGACCTCCTGGTTCACTGGTAAATACTCAATCACTGAGCAACACTGGCTGGGCAAGCCTATTTTTATTTTTATTTTTTTTGTTTTGTTTCATTGTGTTTTGTGTGTGTGTGTGCTGTGTGTGTATGTTTTAACAAGCTTATCATGATTACAATTAAATTTAGTTCTAACACCTGGAACACTCAAATTTATGCTAGCCCATGCATATTTTTTCAAATATTTTAATAATAACCAATCATTCCAGGGAATAATATCAAGGAAATATTAAACTGTGGGCCAAATAACAGAAAGTGATACTACAAAAACTCCTCTGTGTAAAAAATCTTGATTCATATTAAATTATTGATCAAGATGTTTGTCAACATTTTGCTTCCCTTTGCATTCATCTGTGTGCTTATTTCTCACCTAAGTGACTGGCACAAGGAACATAGTTAAAAAGTGTTGTCTAATCCAAAATTACCCCAACATTGTTTTTCTATATTGTTGTTAACTGACTAAATCTGGTTCTAATACTAAATGGAATTTCTAAACATGACCCTGGGGCAAGACAGGAAGAAGAGTCAACATATTTCCCAAGGTATTAAATATCAGAAGGAAGTTCTAATATTTCTATAAACACACACAATGCAAAATGAATCAAGATATGATGATGTATTTATTTTCATTACAATGTGCACAGTTCTTCAAGGTCAAAATGGCATTAGTCTTACCACAAATTATGGCATTTGCATCACATAAACCATTCTCCACCGTTTAGAAAACAAGCCACGATTTTGCATGAATTTGGGACATAACTCTAGGGACCAGACCTTGTTAAAATTCAGATAAGTAACTATGCCTTTCAAAGGCTTCATTGGAAAAAGTTAACTTTTGTGATTCCATTGGAAACATTGCGAAGACGAGCACAGCCTGTCTTTTTTTCTTCGAGAAGCCGTGGAGGTCTTTTCCAGCAGTGTGATTTCCGAACATACCCTACCCTGCCACTCTGCGCGTTTCCTTTTACAGCTTCTGTGCACCCCCGCCCACACACAGGACAGGAGTAGAATAAGTGGAGAAGAAGATGATGAGAGTAATGCTAAGGGAAGACAGCAGTGTGTTTAACATCATAAGATCAGAGAAAGCCCCGAAGCAGAACCTAGAAAAATCCTTTCACAGCATGCAATATAGAACAAAAATCCCCATAAAACTCAAATACTACTATTATCGTGTTTCAAAACAAGAAAGCCAAGAAAGGTGACAAAAGGACCCAAGGAAAGCCAGCGCACACTTTCAGTTACCTGTGGGTCAGGTGGAAAGTTTTCATCACAACCCTTTAATTCTTCCCTTTGATGGATAAGCCCAATCAAGACAACAATATGTCCTTGAACCAAAATGAATCCTCTTTGATAGCTTATCACTCTTGGTGATAAACAAAGCATTTAAAGACATACACTAGTTCCATAGGTGGCATCACTCACTCCAAGAAAGCTTTTGATTAAAATAAAAATGTATGTAGGAGCAAAGTTGAATGAAGATATACAAAGAGTTTTATTCTACTTGGGACAAATAAACGTGAAAATGATGCCTCTTCAATAACTTTACAAGGACAGACATATTTATGAAACCAGGCAGTAAAATAAAAAGAGAAAAAAAAACTTTCCTTCAACTGACTTGATTTTTAATTTTAGAAGAATAACCACCAAGAGTTGAATTACCCCTAAATAATTACTTCCTACAGTGTTGCCTTACTTGATCAACAACAAATATGAACATATGTGTAATTGGCTTAGCTAAGAAAGCTGTAAAGGAAACTAAAGTTAAAGGAAGCTGTTACTTCTGAACTAATGATAATCAATCTATTTTGAGGCAGCCTTCACAGGCAAAACGGTGAATGCTGATGCAAACAAGTGAACTAAACCAAAAAGCAAGTGAGAAGTGGGAGAACAATGGGAAGTAAAGGGAAGGAACTGAGGCTGGATTTTCAACATAAATAGAAGTTCTAATGGGTAAGAATTTCTTCTGAATCATAACTATAGAAAGCTACATTAAAAAAGCAATTTCTTGCTGCTAGTGAAAACGAAAATAGGGAAGCTCCAATTATTGGATAACACAAAAAAAAGTAATTGTAATTATTATAAATTTAATCACCTAAATAACTACTGCATTGGGGTATTCAGTGTAACATGAAACTTTGTAAAGTCAACTCTCATAAGGTATTTTCATAGGCACAATCAATAGAAGTACACCTGTCTTTTAGATGTTAGAGTAGTTAAGAGAAATTTGGAATTGAGGGAACTGTTAATAAACTCACAGTTTAATTTCTCAAAGAATACCAGAGTACTTAAAAATGCAAGAGGTAGTATCAAGTCATTCACATTAAGTTCTCCAAAAGCACATTTTTAAAAAACACTCACATACTGTTTGGGAAAGAGAGAAGTTGCATTTCATTACATTTGGTTAGGAGAGATAAATAACATTAAAACTGTATGTGAACCAAAATTTTTTAGCTACCACACAGAAATTCTAGTGGCAAGGCTTTACTGCAGAGAAGACAAAATAAGATTTATTTTATTTTTAAATTTTCTTTCAAAATTTTCATTGTTAAAAATTATGGAACTGTAGAAGTGTTAACATGCAAATTAATTTAAAATGTTCCCTTTTTTGTTTTGTTTTGGGCATTTGTTTTTTTGTTTTTTTTTTTTTTTAACATAGCAGCCAGAAGGACAGGAGTAAGGGAGAGAGTGTGAGTGAGTAAGGAAGTGAGAGGGGACTGTGTGGACATGTGTGGTGCATGCGTGTGAGTGAGGGACAATTAGATCTCCCATGAGTCTCAGGGGCTGGCAGACCCTCTTGGACAGGGAGTCCTTACTACCACATTGAGCACTTCCTGGGAGAACACAGTTCTAGCTCAGAAACTACACCATCTTGAAGGGGAGAGTGGCCGTGCTAGGATCATGGAGGCAAGTAATTTGTCAGAGAAAGAATTCCAAGTAATAGATACGTCAGAGAAAGAATTCCAAGTAATAGATACAAGGATGCTCAAAAATAAAATTCTAATGAAAATTACATGCTACTCAATGAGAATTATAAGGGGATGAAGGAGAAGTACACCAACATGAATAAGAATCAAGAGAAAAATGAAGAATAACATACATGCAATAAAAAACATAATGAAAGGTTTCAAAAATAGACTAGAAGCTAAGGACCAAATCAGTGAGTTAGAAGACAATGCAGTAAAAAAAAAATACCCAATAAGAGCAACAAATGGAAAACAAACTTAAAAAGCAGAAGGAGAGTCTAAGGGAGTTTTGGTAAAACATGAAGCATAACAACATTCACATCACAAGGGTACCAAAATGAGAAGATTCTAAGCAAGGAATGGAGAACATATTAGGAGAAATAATGGCAGAAAATTATACTAATCTGGCGAAGGAAAAAGTCACTCAAGTTCACTCCTCCAAAAACTTGAATAAGAGGAAATACTTCTTAACACATTCTACAAGGTCAATATATTCCTGATACCCAAACCTGGCAAAGATAACACAACACAAAAAAAGAAAACTATAGACCAAAATATCTTATTAATACAGATGCAAAAAATCCTAAACAAAATACAAGCAAATTGAATAAACAGTACATTAAAAAAAAATAATACATGACCATCTAGTCGGATTCATTCTAGGGGCACAAGGATGATTAAACATTTGCAAATCAATCAACATAACTCACAATATTAACAAAAGAAAGGGTAAAAGTCATGTGATCTTATCAATACATGCAGAAAAAGCATTTGATAAGATACAACATTTATTTATGTTTAAAATACTGAATAAAATAGGAATAGAAGGAAAGTACCTTAACATAATAAAGGACATATATGATAAATCCATAGCTAATATCAGACTCAATGGTAAAAAACTTAAAGTTTTTCCTCTAAGATCAGGAACAAGACTCTTATTCGACATAGTGCTGGAAGTTCTAGCCAGAACAATAAGGCAAGAGAAAGAAATAAAAGACATACAACTAGGGAAGGAAAAAGTTAAACTGTCACTTTTTTAGATGACATAATTCTGTTTATAGAAAACCCTAAATACTCTACAAAAAAAAGCTATCTACTCTATAAAAGCGAAATATTAAAATTAACCGTTTCTCCAAGACAGGGTAAGCCACGCCCAACAGCCAATCAGAGCGGCTGTATGCAAATTAGCCCAGCCAACATGGCGGCCGCCACTCACGGACCTGAGTAAAGGGCAGTTTCCATTGCAGCAGGAGCGAAAGTGAAGCTGCGGCTGCTCAGCTCAGCTCCACTTAAACTGCCTCTAGCGAAACACAGCTTTGAAACAATATAACAATCATTGAATCCTCGGGAGCTGAAGGAAAGAGCAGCCCAGGCCTAACCAGTAAAAGTAACAATTGTTTCATTATAGACACTGCTACGAGGTGAAGCAGAGGAGGCTTCGTTAGTTAGAAGGCCGCCTTAAAGGAAAAGTGTATCAATTATAGAAGATAACCCCAGGCCTTAAAGGAACAGCATCAATTATAGGAGAGAAACCCCAGCACCTGCGTCCAGCCAGCCTTGCTGGGACATTGGGTCAATGGGAGCTGTGGGCAGTCTTAAAGCCCCTCACCCAGGCTGGTCAGGCACGCCAGCAGGTGGACATCCCCCGAGAGCTCCCAGACTGAGAGAGGGCACAGGCTGGGCTGAGGGACCTCCTGAGTGCACAGAGCAGCTGCAGGGCGGGACAGTGAAGGACCCAGGACCTGTAAGTGGGAAAGAGGCGGCAGGGTTGGAGGGCACTGGGAAGCGGGTAAGAGGCGGCGGGGGGGGGGTGTCTCGGCCTGCTTGGTGGCTGCCCAGGCCCTTTGAGGGGCATCGTGGAGCGGGAAAGCAAGGCTGCAGGGGTCGGGGTCCTGCTTGGCAGCTCCCCAGACTCCTTGGTGGCACAGGGAAGTGGGAAAGGAAGGCAGCAGGGGACAGGTGAGTGGAAAAGAGTTGGCGGCCTGCTTGGTGGCTTCCCAGGTCCCTTCCGGGGATCA
>PVJC01028476.1:0-22534 GCA_004026665.1 Murina feae
TCATTTCATTTTTAGATTCACTTTTGGTAAATATGTATTTGTTGTCACTTTGTTGCTCATAATTTTTTATCTTTACCTTTTTCTTATTCTTCCTCTTGTTATAGAATACCCTTAGCATTTCATATAATACTGGTTTGGTGATGATGAACTCCTTTAGCTTCTTCTTCTCTGTGAAGCTCTTTATCTGACCTTCAATTCTAAATGATAGCTTTTCTGGGTAAAGTAATCTTGGTTGTAGGTTCTTGCTATTCATCACTTTGAATATTTCTTGCCTCTCCCTTCTGGCCTGCAAAGTTTCTGTTGAGAAATCAGCTGACAGTTGTATGGGTGCCCCCTTGTAGGTAACTGACTGCTTTTCTCTTGCTGCTTTTAAAATTCTCTCTTTGTCTTTTGCTCTTGGCATTTTAATTATGATGTGTCTTGGTGTGGTCCTCTTTGGATTCTTTTTGTTTGGAGTTCTCTGTACTTCCTGGACTTTTAAGCCTATTTCTTTCACCAGGTAAGGGAAGTTTTCTGTCATTATTTCTTCAAATAGGTTTTCAATATCTTGTGCTCTCTCTTCTTCTGGCACTCCAATAATTCTGATGTTGGTACACTTGAAGTTGTCCCAGAGGCTCCTTATACTATCTTTATATTTTTGGACTTTTTTTCTTTTAAATCTTCTGGTTGGGTGTTTTTTGCTTTCTAATATTTCAAATCTCTAACTTGATTCTCAGGAAATTCATTAGTTCAGTCAGTATATGATTAATTTCTGACTGGTCTTTTTCCTTTTTTTTTTTTTTTTGGCATTCTCACTAAGATCCTTTAAGGTCTCACTAAGTTTCTTGGGGGTTTCTAGAAGATTTTTGAGTAACGTTATAACTGTGGCTTTGAATTCTATTTCTAGTAGTTTGCTTTTTTTCATTTGTTACATGTTTCTTTATCTCCATACTTTGGCTGTTTCCCTGTGTTTGTTTCTATGTATTGGGCAACTGCTAAGTCTCCTTGAGTTGATAGAGAGGCCTTGTGTGGTAGGTGTTCTTTAAAGTCTAGTAGCTCAGCCGCCCCATTCACTTGAGGTGAACACTCTTGGTGCACCCCTTTGTGGGCTGTGTGCACAGTACTGGTGTAGTTAAGACTTGAATGCTGTTGATGTCACTTGGAAGAATTGACTTCCAGACCAATTTTCTGATAGGACCAGCTGTGTCTACAATGAAAGAGCTGCTGGAAACACTATTATGGGCCAGTACTTGCTTCAGTGGGGCTTTGATGCTCACTGAGTCTTCCCCTTGAGTGTGTCACTTATGGATGTGAAGAGTTATAATCTGGTATGGTCTTACACTGACCACTGGGGCCATTGGCTCTTGGATCTCTAAGGAAGCGCAAAGTCAGCCACTGTCTGGGGCCACCGGGCAGGAGCTACAGAGAGATATACAGATTCCTCATCTTTGTATCAGATTTGGAAGGCCCAGCTGTGAAGCAAGGTGTGGTGCTGGTTCTTGGATCTTCTTTTTTTTAATTTGTTTAAATTATTACACATAGTAGTACATATATCTTCTTTTTATTCCCTATTGACCTTCCCCCAGCCTCCCCTACACTCTGTCACATGCCTTCATCCCACCCCCCAAGTGTCTTGCGTTCATTGGTTGTGCTTATATGCATGCATACAAGTCCTTCGGTTGATGTCTTCCCCCACCCCCTTCCCAACACTCCCCAGCCTTCCTGCTGCAATTTGACAGACTGTTTGATGCTTTACTGCCTCTGTATCTATCTTTTTGTTCATCAGGTTATAATGTTCTTTATTTTCCATAAATGAATGAGATCATCTGGTATTTTCCTTTCATTGCCTGGCTTATTTCACTTACCATAATGCTCTCCAGTTCCATCCATGCTGATGCAAATGGTAAGAATTACTTCTTTTTTATAACAGTGTAGTATTCCATTGTGTAGATGTATCATAGTTTTCTAATCCACTCATCTACTGATGGGCATTTAGGCTGTTTCCAAATCTTAGTCATGGTGAATTGTGCTGCTATGAACATAGGGGTGAATATATCATTTCTGATTGGTGTTTCTGTCTCTCTCTGGCCACTTTTAAGATTCTTACTTTGTTTTGGTGTTTGCCAATTTAATTATAATGTGCCTTGGTGTCAATCTTTTGGGGTTCATTTTATTTGGGACTCTGTGAGTTTCTTGGATTTATGTGAGTTTTTTCCTCCCTATATCAGGTAAATTTTCTAAAATTATTTCTTCAAACAGGATTTCTATTCCTTGCTCAGTTTCCTCTACTTCTGGCCTCCTGATTATGTGGGTGTTGTTTCATTTTGCGTTGTCCCAAAGTTCTCTTAGGCTCTCCTCCTGCTTTTTAATTTCTTTTTTTCCTAGAAGATGCTGCTGTGTTTGGGTATTTTTTACTACCTTGTCTTCTAGCTCACTGATGTGGTCCTCTGCTTATTCTAGTCTACTGTTGATGCTTTCTATTGAGTTTTTTATAGCAGTGTTGTCATTTTTCATTTCTTCTTGGTTCCTCTTCATTTACCCTTGGTTCGTACATATATTGTTGAATTTGTCTTCCATTCTTTTCATCCACCTTATGACCATTTCTCTGAATTCTTTCTCAGACAGGTTGCTTGTCTCCATTTTGTTTACTTCCTTTCCTGGTGATGCCTGCTTTTCTTCCATATGGGGACTGTTTCTTTGTCTCCCCATGATCTCTCTTCTCTGGGTGTCTGGTTACATAGTTCTCTCTCTCTCCTGCATTGATTTAAAGGCACAAAATATAACACAACAAGGCACAATGCACAAGACACTGAACACAAATGTATTTATGGTACTAGTAACCCCAAATAAAGGTGACCACCAGAGAAAGAGAATTAAGGGATGAGAAGAAAGAAGAAAGAAAGAAAGAAAGAAAGAAAGAAAGAAAGAAAGAAAGAAAGAAAGAAAGAAAGAAAAAAAGAAAGAAAGAAAATAAAAAAGAGAAAAAAGTGCAAAAATGAAATTGGGAAAGGAAAAAAATTTTAGAGAGAAAGAAAGAGAAAGAAATAGAAAAGGGAGAGAAATATTTATATGGGGAGAAAACTCCAATAGAACAGCCACTAATCCCAACAAATGCCAGCAACAAATGCCTAGAGATTAATGCAAACTACAAATAACAACTAATATCAAGTGAGGCAATGGAAAACAGAAGCAAAAAATAAACAAAAACTAACACAAAAAGAAAGAAAACAAAAAGAAAATGCAAAACAATCTCACAAAAAGCATAAAAACAATATAATCAACAATCAAGCAAACAACAAAACAAAAGAGAGATAAAAATAAATTTGGATAGTGAAGAAAGAGAAGAGAGAGGTGTATATGGACTTACAGCAGGGGATTGGAAATTAGATATATAAGTAGGGTGAAATTTTAACAAGGGCTAAAAAGAAGGAATAGGGAAAATCTAAAGCAGGAATAGAGTAAGAGAAACACGACAACAAAAGGGGAAAAGTGAGGAAAATAGTGTTGGCATAAAGATAAAGTTGAGATAGAGTAAAATGGTGTTAAAGGAAAGATGAAAATAGAATGTAGAATACTAATCCCAAAATAAAATAAAGAGAAAATAAAATGACACTAAAAAAACCCAGTAAAATATTAGCAGTAATAATATTGATTAAAAATAAAAATGTAATAATTAAAAAGGTAAAATCAAGTGAGGAAAAAAGAAAAAGATAGTTTCTTAAGTAAAAGATGAAAAAAAAAATGTGCAGCAGTGAAAGTCATTCACTTCCTCTACTGTTCTGTTTGGCACATCTGTTTCCTAGTCAGGACAGTATTAAAGTTCCCTGCATTCTACTGCTCCTCAGTGCTGTAGGCCACAGTCCTAATTTTCAAGCAAGCAGTACTTCTTTATTTATGCTCCTTTATTTGTGTTTACATAAGAGTCAATTTGTGATTCAGCACTTGGGTGGCAGTGTTTCTGGATTGACCTTCAGGTCCATAGTTCCTCTCTAGCTGGTGTTTAGATTTTGTTTTTCCTGTGGCACTTAATACTGGTTTGGAATAATGGGCTACCCCAGAGCTGGTTCTCTGATCTTTATTCCTCACTCTGATCCCATATTCTGATCCCAGGTTCCAAATAAACAACTTTCCCCTTCTAGAGTGTCCCCAGTTGGGTGAGCCTATGTATTGGGCTTAGTAATCAAAAGCAAGGAGAGAGAGAGGGAGAGAGAGAGAGAGAGAGAGAGAGAGAGAGAGAGAGAGAGAGAGAGAGAGAGAGAGAAAAGAGCCAGAGTAAGTGCACAAACTCCGATGCTGCAGCACAAGTCTGTGCAGTCATTTTTTTCCCTTGGCTTGGGTCTAAGCAGCCACACACTGTTAAAATATTTAGGCTGCCCTTTTGCACCCAGTTCAGCTGTGGGTTGCTTTTTAGAGTTCTCTTCTGTTAGCAGCCCTGCAGATCCCCTTCCACATTCATGGATCACTCCAGCTCCAATGGCCATGGAGTGTGCAGACATCCCTGGATTCTCCAGCTCCCGCAGTGCGCATTTCTCTCTCCTGCCAGGACCATAGACCTCACCTTATCCCAGGCTAAATCTGATCTTTCTGTGAGGGTGTGCAGAGTTCCTCAGAATCCACGTGCTCGTGCAGCTTGGGGACCAGTGTTCTCAGATTCGTAGCTGTTCTCTGTGAGCTGTTGTAGATTCCCGGGATTTTCAGGCTCCTGACAACATCCACTCTCCCCTTCAAGATGGCATGGTCTCCGCGTCAGAGCCAGTTGCTCCTGGAGGGATCCCAGCAGCAGTGAGGCTGCCTGTCAAGGAAACCCCATCTGGCAATCTCCCACAGTTCCCTGGAGTATAGCTTTCCCTCAACTCACAAACAAACACTCCCTGTGCAACCACACACTCTCCCTTCATTCTCTCACTCACGCACTATCTTGCAATCTGCCTTACCATCAGCAGCCATCTTCCTTCCTCAGGCCTTCTTTTGATACCTTTGGGACTCCTAGACTCAGCTGCTGCCTATTTGACAGGTTTTAGGCTGCAAAAGCCGCTGCACAGCTTGGGTGGGGCTGTAAATTGGATGGGGAGGGGTCTCAGGGATTCCCCAGCGCAGAGCAAACAGCAATGGCTGCCAGTCAGCCCCACTGGAGAGGTCCCAGCACAGGAACAATGGCTGCTGCAAGCACCTCGATCTGAAGGAAAGCCTCCCTGGCGTTCCTGCCCCAATGCCAGACAGTGAAGTTTCTCCCCATATGTGTCTGAGTTCCCCAGTGTCTCCCTGGAACTGGAGTTCAGAACAAACAGGAGCTTGTATCTCCCTCCCAATTAAAAAAGCAGCAAAAGCAGTGCACCGCGGTGCCAGCCCGTTCCACACCTCCGCACCTCCTACCAGTCTCAATGTGCTTTCTTCACCTCTCTGGTTGTAGTACTTCCACTCAGCCAGCTTTCTCCCTGTTCTGGATGATAGTTGTCCTGTCTTTTACTTGTAATTTTAATGTGGTTGTGAGAGGCAGCAAGTACTGGGGTTTACCTATGCCACCATTTTGGTTCTCTTAACTGCTTTTTCTTCTAAATGCTTCTAATTTCCATCCCCTTTGCAAATTCAGCACTTGACACCCTCCACTTTTATGGTTTTGTTGTAACAAATTATCCCTATATATTCTGTGAGTTAATTTCCAAATTGCATAAGCTATTACCTTCTTCCTCTTTGTAAATTTTATTTCAAATTTATGTGATATTTAAGTGTATAGTATCCTATTCTTAAAAAGTGTTGCAATATCATTCTTCTGTCTGCTTGTTTTTGATCTTACTCATACTTTCGTGACCTTTTGTTCAGTGTTTCAGGTAGAATAATACTGTTGAGTATCTCCTGAAATAGAAGTCTTCTGATGATAAATTTCCTCAGCCTCTATATATCTGGAAAAAGATCTTTATATCTCCTTCATATCTAAAGGATAACTATGGTGGTTATATTATTCTTGGCTTGTAATTTCTCTCTTTCAATAGTTTGAATATTTGGTTTCACTCTTTCCTTGTTTGTAGGGTTTCTACAAAGAAATTCAATAATGTTTTAGTCTTCTGTAGGTTACTGTCCTCTATTCCCTGGCTGTTTTGAGAATTCTTTTTTGTTGTTAATTTTTGACAGCTTTAATACAATGTACTTTGGAGAAAGCCTTTTGGATTGAGAAAATTAGGCGTTTGTTTTCTTCTTCAATTCTAGATCTAGCTATTTTCATAGGTTTGGGAAGTTCTCATCAATTGTTTGTTCAAATAAACTCTCTATTCCCTTCTCCCTCTCTTCTTCTTCTGCTATGCCTATTATTATTATACTACAGACCCAGTTCTCTCCTATTTGCCCACTTTTAGATGCTTTCACATAAAGACCTCTCAGAAGCATTTGTTTCTTTTTAAAAAATATATTTTATTGATTATTTTTTACAGAGAGGAAGGGAGAGGGATAGAGAGTTTAAAACATTGATGAGAGAGAAACATCGATCAGCTGCCTCCTGCACACTCCCTACTGGGTATGTGCTTGCAACCAAGGTACATGCCCCTAACCGGAATCGAACCTGGGACCCTTGAGTCTGCAGGCTGACGCTCTATCCACTGAGCAAAACCGGTCAAGGCAGCATTTGTTTCTTGATCAGGGAATCCTTTGTTTGAATTATAGCATTTCAAATTCTTGAAATTTCAAGGGGAGACACCAAGGGGCTACCATTCCTCTGACATCATCTCCATATTAAGATTTTCTTTTTTAAAAATATATTTTTATAGATTTCAAGGAGGAAGAGAAGGAAAGAGAGACATCAATGATGAGTAAGAATCATTGATCAGCTGCCTCCTGCCACCCCACACCAGAGATTGAGCCTGCAAGCAGGATATGTAACCTGACCAGGAATCAAACCAAGACCTTCTGGCTCATAGATAGATGCTCAATCATTGAGCTATGCCAGCTGGACTAAAGATTTCTTAAAGAATGAGGGCAGGATCGGGGGTATGAGGGGACATTGGGGTGATAAAGACACATTTGTAATATCTTAATAAATAAAGGGGAAAATTATAGTATTAAAAAAAAAAAAGAATGAATGATTATGCCCTGGCCAGTACGGCTTGGTTGTTTGGGTGTTGTCCCATGTACTGAGGGACTGCCAGTTTGATTTCTGGGCGGGGCACATGCCCAGGTTGCAGACTAGGCCCCAAGTTAGTGGTATGCAGGAAACAGCCAATCAATATTTCTTTCTCATCAATGTTTTGTTTCTCCTTCTCTCTCTTCCTCTCTAATCATCAATATAAATATATTTTTAAAAGAATAAGTGACTAGGAGATAAAAGACCTGTACTCAGAAAACCATAGGATGCTGAACAAAGAGAAAGAGGAAGACATAAACAAATGAAAGAATATACCGTGTTCATGAATTAGTAGAATATACATCATTATATTGATGTATATGTCTGTACCACCCAAAGCAATCTATAGATTCAATGCAATCTCCATTAAAATACCAATGACATATTTCACAGACCTAGAACAAACTCTCCAAAATTCATCTGGAATAAAAAGAGACTCCAAATAGCCACAAATCCTGAGAAAGAACAAAGTTGGAGGGATCACAATATCAGATATCAAGCTATATTCAAAGCGACTATTCTCAAAACAGTCTAGCACTAGCACAAGAACAGATATATAGACCAATGGAAGAGAACAGACAACCCAGATATTGATCCAAGCCATTATGCTCAATTAATATTTGACAAAGGAGGCAAGAGGGTACAATGGAATCAAGACAGTGTCTTCAATAAATAGTGTTGGGGAAATTGGACAGATACATTAAAAAAAATGAAACTATACCACCAATTTACACCATACACAAGAATAAATTCTCAAATTGGATAAAATACTTAAATGTAAGTTGTGAAACCATAAAAATCCTAGAACAAACCATAGACAGCAAAATCTGAGACATAAGTCATAGCAATATCTTTACTGATACATATCCTAGGACAATGGAAACTAAGGAGAAAATAAAAAATGGGGCTACATCAAAATAAAAAGCTTCTGCATAGCAAAATAAACAAGAAACAAAACAACAAGAAAGCCCACTGCACGGGAGAACATATTTGCTAATGTAATATCCGATAAGGGTTTAATCTCCATAATTTATATGGAACTCATACAACTTAACAAAAAGAAGATAACAATCCAATAAAAAAATGAGCAAAGGACCTAAATAGATACTTTTTAAAAGAGGACATTCAGAAAGCCAAGAGGTATATGAAACATGCTCAAAGTCACTACTCATCTGAGAGATGCAAATCAAAACAACAACGAGGTGCCATCTCACACCTATCAGAATGGCTATCATCAACAAATCAACCAATAACAAGTACTGGTGATGATGTGGAGAAAAAGGAACCCTCGTTTACTGCTGGAGGAAATGCAGACTGGTGCACCCACTGTGGCAAACAGTAGTAAGTGGTAAGTGAGGATTTACTGAATGAGCTGGCCAGCTGGCTGTAAGCGCCAGCCCCCACCGAAGTGAGGACTGACACTACAGGTCCGATCAGATGCAGAAGCAAGCTTTTATTCACAAAAACTACAAAAGATGACGCACAAAGTTTGTTGCTCTATTTCTCACAGACTCATAAGTTTTGGCTAGAGTATGACTATTTCTTATCTCTAGTAGTAGTAAGTCCTACTGAGCTGTAAATGAGCTGGCGAAAGTTGATCTTTACAATGTATGAGTTTGAGGGGGGCTTCTATAGCTCCTTCAGTCTTCTACTTTAGTTTGTGGGAAATTTTGAAAGAAAATATTCACATGGAGCATATAATGCAGCAGTAAAAGAAGTCTTGGATCATTGATTCATGTGATTCTTGCTGGTTAGTCATTAGATACTAATGAAGTAAAATCCTTAGCAGATGCCACTGGGAGGATTAGGCAACCTGGTCTCTAGTTGTAAATGATCAGTAAGTAGTTCTTGCTTACTTGAAGACTAGAATGTCTCTGACCAATAACTCACAAGTTCTTGAAACTCCAAAAATATCCCTCTGTGTTTCTTACCTATATACACTCAGTATTTTATGGGTTGTGGGCTTGCTCCTTTCTTGGAAAACTTCCCTGGAGTTATCTCTCAGATTCATGGACTTGTTATAGAGACCCTATTCTTTCAAACTACTCTCGTCTATTTATGACCTACTTTTTCATTTAAGTTTTTAAACTTCAAGTTTAATAAAATACAAACATTTATGCATATTTAATTTATATATTTTATGAGTTTGGACATTTGCATATACATATGATACACAACCAACATCACAATAATAAACATATCATATCCATAGCCTCCAAAAATTTTTTTGGGGTCCCTTTTTTTTCTAATTTGTGGTAAGAACACTTAACATGAGACCAATCCTTTTAACAATTTTTAAGTGTACAACACTGTACTGTAAACTCTAGGTACTATATTGTACAACAGATCTCTGGAACTTATTTATGTTGTGTAACTATAACTTTATAACCAATGAAAATCTCTCAATTTTCCCTGCCCTTCATTCCATAGGAAAACCATTCTATTCTCCTCTTCTATGACTTTGACTATTTTAGATATCTAATAGAAGTGCAATCATGCAGTATTTGTCCTTCTGTGATTGAATTTCACTTAACATCATATCTTCCAGGCCCACCCTTGTAGTTGTGTATAAATGGGAATTTACAACCATTCATGTGAGAGTACACAGAAATAAAACATTGATAGCATTCCAGAAGTCTTTTGTGCTTGATTGAGGTCAGTACTTACCCTTCTATCCAAAGATTACCTCTACTCCGTCTTCTAGCACCATATATTAGTTTTGCCAACATTTGAACTTTATATAAGTGGAAGCATACAATAGGTTTTATTTTGTATTTTACTTCCTTTGTCAATTTTTAAAATATTATTTTTATTGTTGAGAGTATTACAGATGTCCCCATTTCCCCCCTTGCCCCCGTCCACCTGGCTTCCACCCCACCTCAGGTCTTCTGTCAGACTTTTAATCTGGCATACTTTGATGGGCATTTAAGTTGTTTTGAGTTTTTAAATGATGCAACTAATGTTCTATAAGCATTCCTGCACCTTTTGTGTCTTTTGATGCACCTATGTATGTGATTCATTTTGGCATTTCCTTAGCCTCGAAAACCTGAGCCTGAGAAAAAATCTTATGTGCTATTACTTTACTAGGGAACATATTCCCAAGGTAACTAAGTCTCAGAAGATGGGAAAGTCAACACAAGGATATGTTACTGAGCTGACCACAACTTGGAGCAAACATAACTAATAGGTGCTCAATCTCAAAATTAATCTCATCTTTGAGGGGATATATGGACCATCTCAAGACAGTCTGGCTGTAGGAATAAAGAGAAAATTATTTATTCATTCATTTCTAGCATCTATTCACTAAATATATATGCCACAGAAGGTTATTGTCCTCAAATCCGAGGTTGCACATGTATAGGTGTTGGATGGGTCTATAGCATTATATGTCAGCAGGGGGAGCCCTGGAGTGCAAGGCAAGGAGTATAGCATGAGCATAAGGCAAGGTGCCATCAGATACCCCCTGATAAATTCAATCCAAATTTATGTACAGCTATTTCTTTTGCCTCAGCAGCAGGCACATAAAAATTGACCAAAAGGCAGAAGACAGAAGTGGAACTGCTGGATCACAATGCATACCTTTGTTCAACTTTAATATATACAAGCAACAATTTTCCAAAGTGATTGTACCAAATTACATTTTTCAGTAATTGTACAAGTAGTGTTTAAAGGCTCAACATCTTCAGCAATAATTGGTCATTGTCTTTTCATTTTAGCCATTCTGTGTAGTGTTATCTCATTCAAGTTTTAATTTACATTTCCTTGATGTCTAATGAAATTGTTCACCATTTCATATTTTATTTGGCCATGTGGATATTATATTTTATTAAGTACTTACTCAGGTTTTTTTGTTTACTTTTTCTATTGTGTTATCTGTTTTTAAAATATATATTTTTATTTAATTCAGAGAAGAAGGGAGAAGGAGAGAGAAATACAAACACCAATGATGAGACAGATATTGATTGGCTTCCTCCTGTATGCCTGTCACTGGGGATTGAGGCTGAAACCTGGGCATGTGTCCCAACTTGAAATCAAATCATGACCTCCTGGTTCATGGGTCGACATTCAACCACTGAGCAACACCAGCCAAGTGTGTAGTCAATTTTTACACTTAGTTGTAGATGCTCTTTATAAGGACATATACAAACAGTTTACCAGTTAAATGTATTGTAACTCAATACGGCTCAATAATAAAAAGTAAGCAATCTGATAAAAAAATGAGCAGAGAACATAGAGACATTTCTCAAAAGAAGACATACAGATGACCAATAGGCATGAAAGATGCTCAACATCACTAATCTTCAGGAATATGCAAATAAAAATCACAGTGAGATACTACCTCACACCACTCAGAATGGCTGTTATCAAAAAGTCAACAAATACCAAGTGTTGATGAGGATGTGGAGAAAAGGGAACCCTTGAGCACTGCTAATAGGAGTGTAATTTGAAACAACCAATATAGAAAGTAATATGTATATTCATAAAAAACAAAAACAAAAGTAGAACTACCATGTGATCAAGAAATTTCAGTTTGGGTATTTATCCAAAGAAAACAAAAACAACAAAAAGATATATGAACCCTTACGTTCATTGCAGCATCCTAACTAATAAAAGCGAAATATTAAAATTAACTGTTTCTTCGGGATGCTTAAGACACGTCCACCAGCCAATCAGAGCGGCTGTATGCAAATTAACCTAGCCAAGATGGCGGAGGCCACAGCCCTGGTGTGCAGCTTCTCCTGGGCTGCGGCCTCCACTATCTTGGGAACCTCCATCCTGGGAAGGCATCCAGCGCCCTGAGCCGGCCGATGCCTTCCCAGGCAGAAGCCTTGGGGGGCAGGACCAGCTGGCCGGCTGCCAAGGCCCCCTCCTGGGAGGCCATGGGGTGGCCAGCGCCACCCTATCGCTTCCCAGGCTGATGGCCCAGAGTGTCAGTGGGAGCTGTGGCCAGCCTGAAAACTGCCCTCAGACCCTCACCCAAGCTTGCCACACCCCCTGGGGTGAGGGTCTCCACTGGGGAGCTTGGCCAGCCTGCAAACAGACATTGGCCCGTCACCCAGGCTGGCCAGGCACATCAGCAGGTGGACATCCCCAGAGGGGTCTCAAACTGTGAGAGGGCACAGCCCGGGCTGAGGGACCCCCCCATCCACCCAGTGCACAAATTTTTGTGCACTGGGCCCCTAGTTATTTATAACTGGGGGCCCGGTGCACAAAAATTTGTACACTCAGGTGTGTCCCTCAGCCCAGTTTGTGCCCTCTCGCAGTCTGGGACTCCTTAGGGGATGTCCACTTGCCAGCCAGGAGCAGGCCTAAGCTGTAGTTGGACATCCTTAACACTGCTGAGGAGGCGGGAGAGGCTCCCACCACCACCGCTGTGCTGGAAGCCATCAGCCTGGCTTGTGGTTGAGCAGAGCTCCCCCTGTGGGAGCACACTGACCACCAGAGGGCAGCTCCTGCATTGAGCGTCTGCCCCCTGGTGGTCAGTGTGTGTCATAGTGACCAGTCATTCCCAGTTGTTCTGCTGTTAGGGTCAAATTTGCATATTACCTTTTTATTATATAGGATAGAGGCCTGGTGCATGGGTGGAAGCCAGCTGGTTTGCCCTGAAGGGTGTCCTGGATCAGGGTGGAGGTCCCTGCTGGGGTGCCTGGCCATCCTGGGTGAGTGGCTGATGGCTTTTTGCAAGCTGGCCACAGACCCTTCAGGGTGGGGGTCTCCACTGGGGTGCCTGGCCAGCCTGGGTGAAGGGATGATGGCTTTTTGCAGGCTAGTCAAACCCCCAGTGGGGACTCTCACCCCATGGGGGTATGGCTAGCCTGGGTGAGGGGCTGAGGGCCATTTTCAGACTGGCCACATCCCCTTCAGGGTGGAGGTCTCCACTGGGGTCCTGGCCAGCCGGGGATGATGGCTGTTTGCAGGCTGGCCACCACCCCCA
Source organism: Murina feae (assembly GCA_004026665.1). NCBI lineage: Eukaryota > Metazoa > Chordata > Mammalia > Chiroptera > Vespertilionidae > Murina > Murina feae. The sequence continues at coordinate 13,026 of PVJC01028476.1, forward strand.
GTGACCCAAGCTCCCTTGAGTGGAGGCCAGGGCAGGATGGAAGTAAGTATCTGGGATTTATTGATATTGTATAATTGAAACTTTGTAGCCTTGAGTGGAGCCCAGGGCCGACCATGGCAGGTGAGAAGCTTGGCTTCCTCCATTATTGGGGGCAACCCAAGCCTCCTGATCTCTCCAGCTCCATGCCTGCTGCCATCTTAGTTGGGTTAATTTGCATACTTGCTCCTGATTGGCTGGTGGGTGTATTGGAGTGGAGGAGTGATGGAGTGGTGGTTAATTTGTATGTTTCTCTTTTATTAATGTAGATAGCTAGGGTATGGAATCAACCTAAGCACCCATTGATAAATTAATGGATAAAAAAGAGGTCTCTCTCTCTCTCTCTCTCTCTCTCTCTCTCTCTCTCTCTCACACACACACACACACACACACACACTGTAATATTACTCAGCAATAAAAAATAAAAATCTTGCCACTCAATACAACATGGATGGACCTAGAGGGTATTATGCTAAGTGAAATAAATCAGAGAAAGACAAATACCGAATGGTTTGATTTATATGTGGAATCTAAAAACAAAACAAACCAACAAGCAAAACAAAACAAAAACAGACTCATAGAAACAGATTAAATTTATGGTTTCCCCAGGGGAAAAGGGGGAGGGATTGATGAAACAGGTCAAGGGGAATACAGACAATAATATTGTGATAAGTTAGTGTAGTGACAGATTATTACTAGACTTAGTGTGGTGATCACATTGAAGTACATAAACATAAAATTACTATATCGTACAACTAAAACTAATATAATGTACGCCAAATATACTTAGATTTTAAAAAGTCATACTTGTTTACTAGATTCCATATATAAGTGAGATCATGTGATTGGACAAACAAAATAGATCCAGAGACATGGAAGCATGAAACAGACTGGAGAATCTCAGAGGGAAAGGGAAGTGTGGGAAGAGATTAACCAAAGAACTAATATGTATATATACCTAACTCATGGACACAGACAATAGCTCAGTGAAGGCCTGGGGAGGGGGCTGGAGTGGGGAGGATGGGGTCAATGGCGGTGCAGGGACATCTGTAATACTTTAAACAATAAAGATAAATTTTAAAAATAAATAAATAAAATAAGATGGTAAAAAAAAGTTATAGCTGGACATCCATTCTTGACAGAATCCTGAGATGTAATAAAGTTTGTGTTTTTCGGAAACCCTGAGGTTGTTGGGGAAACTTTGTTTATAAACAATTAGGTTGAACAATCAAGTACTCAATATTTAAAGTAGTACCATCAAACTTGCTTGACAATTTTTTAAATGACTGGACTATGTTGTGTGGGGTATTGCTTTTCAGTTTTGAGCACTCAAGTAGTTAACTATTGTCATCTTCCTTACATTAAAGATATCTGAATTAGAGATGCTTATAACTCTAAGGAAAGTGTTTCTAAAAGACACAAGAAAGAAAACCCAATATTTGTATGCAGATGACACCATTTATTGAAATCTACACTTACAAATGAAGTTCATAAAGCAAAAGACAAATTTCATTTACGGAAGAAATATATTCTTTTCACTATTGTGCCAAATATATATTTTAAGCAAATTGACATTTTTGCAGTGCACCTTACACATCATTGTAATGTATTGGAAATATATGCCTAATGAAGACAACACAGTGATGTTCATCATCAATGAATTTTACCAGACACAAAAAATATTAACAAGGTAACATGGCAGAAATATGATAGGAAAATGGCATCAATCACAGTTTACTTGAAGAGATGGAAGAAAAAAAGTAATTCAGTTTATATAACCTAGAAAGTATAAGTCCAAACATTGTATAAATACAAAACTGAAAATATTTAAGAGGAACAATATTATCCAGGAGTTGAAATTTGGTTTAAAGATATAAGAGGGGAGATAATCAATATCTATTTCTGTAGTACCAAACCTTTCTAGTGTTTTCGTTTATAAGGTTTCTAATCATGTTTGTGTTTGAATAGAGTTCACCTTGTGAAAAAAGAGAAACTAAACTTTAGATGTGATTTTCTATATAAATTAAACACATGAAACATGCAGAACCAAACAAGATTTTCAATGTATAAGTCTGGAGATTAATTGTACTTTCTATTTTTATTCACAATTGATTAGGACACAAAAGTCAACATTCAAAATACCTCTTCTCCAGCTTGTCAACTTAGCAGAGCAAAGTTAAGAACTATAAGTTATATTATGAATGCAGATGAAATGATATTGAACATTCAATAATGTGGGGACAATTCTTCTCTTGCAAATTGTAAAATAATGCTTTTGGTGTGCTAAGAAAAATACATTGTGGTGTCAATACTGTCAATGATTAAAGAAAGTGCTAATAATAATGTATACATTTCTCTCCAAATCACCTTGTTTCTCTGAGTCATACGTGTGTGTGCACACACACTCACACACTCATAGAGAAAAATCCAAAAATTAAAAATGTCCACATCATGGCATTACTCTTGGACAAATGAGCATAGAATATAAGCAGCAGGTATATCAATCAGCAGGTACAGAAGTTAAGTTTGGTTTTGTGCATTTGTTAAAACAACCCTAATGCATGTTTGGTGAACTTTGCTACAGAAATAAAATTTATTTAGTAATTAAGATTTTAAATAATCATAACCCCTCTATAATATTCTGTATTAGAATTTTAACTTAGTAAAATATTAAAATAACTGTTGTAAGCTTTTCAAGTTTAGGGTAATCTCATAGATTGAGCAGCAGCAATTCTAGAAGACTAGAGCTGTTGTAATTCAACCCCTGAATAAATAAATGCATCACATCAATCTACACCACACTTTAAAGATACAATATAGGCCAAGATACACATATCACATATACATTAAAATTTCACCTTGAATGGTACAATGCTTAAACATATTACAACAGGTACTTAATAAATAACACAGAATTCAAAAATGGCCAGCAATTAATGGTAATATACACATTTTTAAACTGTAAATACAGCATGAGTATAAAATGGAAAGAGTTTCACAATACCAGTGACTTTGCTGTCATCCTTGTCTTTGAAACTAAAACCAAGTCAGATGCTTCATTTTCAAAAGGTGGACATTTTAAATCAATAATGAATACTTAAACCATAAGCTTTGCATCAGCTTGCACTGATTTCCTTGGAACACTTGAGGGCTGTTATTTCCCCCCCCAATTTAAAGACAGATTTGTTCTCTAATCACTGGTGATAAATATTGCAAAAGAGAAATATGGAGTTACTTTCCTAAACATACTGGACATAGTCACAACAAACTGAAACGGTTGATCTGAGCTTGATGGGTTTAAAGGTTCGAGAAGGTGTAATGTGTAGAGGTGTTACCAAAGTCTTACAGTAATGTGTATTTCCAAATCAATAACGCTTTTAATTTTTCTTCTTTATAGACTTCTGAATCCCTTCATGTACTGCACATGCATTAGCAAATAATTCTCATTACATAGTACTGGAAGGTTTAAAGAATGACCTTTGGCCATTATAATTCTGCAACTTTAAAATCATCAAATTTGTGTGTATTTGTTTTTGAATGACCAGATATGAAGGAATTGTTAAAATTTGTCAATACCTTCAAGATTTGGGGGCTTTTGGGATAAATCAGTTATATTAATTGCTGATATGTCAAACACTGTTTTGTATTATAATAACTATAATTTTGAATGTCACTGCATTTTAAAGTGAATTTTATTTTAAAGATAATTTTTAATTTTATTCTAATGTATGTATAATAATAGAGATCTTCATTTCGAGATGGATATTGGTTACATCAGATAATAACATTTACTAGAGGTGAGAGCTTAAAAAGTAAAATGTTAAAATATAACTTTTTAATAGCAAAAATACGCTTTGATAAATCCAAAAAGTGCATATTTTATCTTTTTCCATTAACATATTTTACAATTTAGATTAAGAAATTGGTAGTGTATATCTATTCATGTACTCAAAGATCATAAAATGAATATTTCTTTAGATGAGAGGTATCTTTATAATATATGAAAGAAGAAAAAATATACAAGTTTTTAAAAAGTCATTCAAAATTTTTAAAAAATAAAGCAGACAGATTTTCAAATCACATTTATGTGTTTTTATAATCTTTGAAAGTCTGGCACAAGCCAGTCTATTTTCCCTATTAAGAATTTCTTTGGGGGCTAAATGGTAATCAGGCCCCCATATTTTGACAAAATCATTTTTATTTACCTGTGTTGATATCATAAATGTTTTAATTTGGGATATCTTGACATTCTGGGAAAAATGCAACTTTAGGGTTTTATTTTAATAGGCATATTTTTGCAGTGCACCTTTATTCTAATAGTCTTTATTCTATCCTTAGCTCTGAAGGTCAAGATTGAAGGAGAGTTTAAGATTAGTGTTGGGGTGCAATTGAAGGGTCAAAGATGTGGTGATGCTTAGAATGCATGAGGTAAAAGATGGGGTGAGGGTTGGAATGAATTTTAGGAATAGGCTGAGTTAAAGGGTGATAATAAGGAATATAGTAGGATGTATAAGGAGGTGGAGATCAAAGATAGGGTGTGAGCTTAGAATGAGATGGGAAGAGAAAAAAGTGGCGAATGGGGTGAGGGTAAGAGATGAAGAAGATATCCAGAATAAAGTAGGGTGAGGTAAGGGCATGGGAAATATTAAGTAGGGATAAGATGTGAAGGTATGGAGAAGAGGTCAAGGATGGGGTAGAGGTGGGGAGGGTAAAAGGTGAAGGATGGATTGGAATAAAGGTTATGATGAAGAACATGTATAAGGGGTGAAAATTAATTAGGAGATTGAGGACAATAAATGAGTAAATAATTTTAAGGCTTATTTGTTCATATTAATAAAGAAAAAATGACAATTTTTGAAAAGAGCAAAAAAAAAGGAAAACATTTTCTTCAAATAATAGTTTTAAGAAAACAGCATTTACTTTAAAAGCTACAGTTTAATTCTAGTGTTTGTGCTTCTCTTTTCTTTGTCTCACTTTCCACTAGATGTCACACATCAGTGAGGCTCTTGCTTTTGAAATATGAACAAGGCACATGTACTTTATAACCTATAACCTATTAAAAGCACTTTGCTATATTTTGAATTTTCACTTCTAAAACATACTTAAAATATAATCATTAGATATGAATATCCCATGTAATTAATGAAACTCTCTTACCAATTAATGGATTTTGGAATAAATAGTGCATATTGCACATATTTGCTTCACTCTTAAACAGAGATACCATTATACATTCCTCTGCTATAAGAATAATCATTAAAAAAAAAAGAATTACCTTCCCTGGATTTCTTTGGGTTAAACATTTTTTCTATAGTTGTATGTTTTAATTCTATAACTCTTGATATTTGATTTTCTGAAATAAAATTTTCACTTCATGTATTTCTCCACTTATTCTTCAAGTCTTCATATTACTTTTTTTAAAATTATGAACACAATTTGGTCAGAATTTAAAATTTAATATAATTTTCATCATTAGTCAAAATTCAGTTTTCTTAGGTTTTTCTTAATATAAAATATATTTTATTTCTCAGCTAGCTCATCTTGTACACAAGGTGGCCACTGTGCTTTGTTAGCTGGAAAGCAGTAATTTTCTAATGTGCTATGTCTAACTTTTGGTAAACTTCAACTTTAACTAACAGAAGGGCAATCAATATATAAATGAACATTTATACTTTATATGAATTTTAAATTTATTGTTCTTATTCAGTAAAAATTAAATTGATTTTTATGGATATTACAAATTTTAATTATAGACAGATCATTTCAAATATTTTTTAAAATATATTTCACAAACTGTTTAAGTTCTTTTAGTCCAAGTTTCTTGTTGTGCTTATGGATGAATGAATACTAAGAATCCTTCAAAAATATTCAATTCAATAATGTGAGATATTTTTCTAACATTATGTTGAAATGAAAGTGTCAGTTATGTGATTTGAATACCATATCTTTGTAAGTTCTTAGAGGAGTGTCTTTGTGATAGTTTTTCCATTATCCTATTAACCACTAAAATATTTTTTCATTTGTTAATTTTAAAAATTTAACCAGAGGTTAATAAAAGTTTATTTACTAAAAAATCTTTTTTTTATTTTTCAAGTTAGAATTGCTAAGTAATTTGTGAATTAACTCTCATTTGGACTTGTCTGAATATACACTGTGTAATTTAATTTAAAAATCAATTTGGTTTAAATCCCTAATCAGGGGATTTGATGTAAAAATAATTGGTAAATTTAGAATAATTAATCTCTACTCATATTGAGTATGACACATTTTTTAGTTTTCTAGAGCCTTGAAAGAAAAATATCTAGGGTTGTTAAGCTAACTATATGTTATTGTTTTGTGACTGTTTTTTTTTTTCTTGCATGGTACACTATGCAGGATAACTTTAGAGTTATTTCTCCAACTGTACGCCATCATAGATTTTAGCAAGTAATGTTCTCATTTCATAGTGGATATATTTAATATAGAGAATATATATGAAAGTTAATTGAATCTTTTATTTGTAAGAGGAAGGGAGTTAGAAATGGCTCATTGTTTTCTTTCTTCAACACTACACATTTAGATTTCCAATTTAAAACTTTTAATGAAAACCTTAGATCCACTTTGTGTGAAATTTGTGATGAAATTTCCATATTCAATATATTACATCCTCTGCTCTTTAGTCACTTTTCTGTAGAATTGTGATGATTACTGATTGACTTCAGATAATTTACTTGACATAGATAACCCTAAGACAAGCTACAGTCTTTGCAGATAGATAACTATGTATCACTGGAAGATTTACATTGCTCAGTTCTGAACTAACAAAATTTAGCAGAGTAAAACCAATGCAAAAAGTAACTTGCTTTACATAATTGATCATTATTTTCTGAGACCATCTTCACATTTTATTTTTTACCAAACTTAGCCTCAATTTCTTAAAGTTGTACAATGAAGAAGTGGTTGACTATTTTACATATAATTTTTATATTTAAATTTTAAGCCACTAAACACAATATCAAAATTTATAAGGATCATAAGCATGAGGAATCACAATCACAAAGCAAGATTGTTGTTTTTTGGTTATTCTTAATGATGGTGTTTTCTTTAGTTTTAGTAACTATCTTCAATTATATATCAGTGTTATCTATATTTGAGTTTAATTTTGTTTGCTGTCTTTCTTTTCTTTGATGTTTTCAGTAAATAGTAGTTCTTAGTAAGCCATCTTTCAGTCTTCACCTTAATGTATTCTTTTTGTACTCACAAGGTGATTCCCTTTGAAGGTTAGAAATGTAATAGTTCTGTTTCAGAAAGTCAGTATTTTAATAGAGCATATAGTGTAGGCTATCTGTTAAGCAAGGTGAACTGTCATTTTGGTTTTTTCCAGTCCTGTATTGGCAGTAACTGAAGTATGGCAGCCTATGTTCTTCCATTACTTCTGTGGTTTTTCCAGCCCATACAAGATTCATGTTACTGTAGTCTGAAATAGTACCCAATCTTCTGAATTGGTAAGAAGTAGGAAATAGAAATGTCACTACATTTCCTTTTCTCTGAGGCCAAGGCTCTAGTTCAGTAATCACACTGAACCAGAAGAGAGTGAAAGAGGGAGGCCAGCTAGCCTCTTCACCTCCTTTCTCATAGGCCAAATGGAACGTGTGAGTGGGCAAGAGTTTGCACTCAGACCACAGATTACCACCCTTTGCCCTATGTGGTAAGACACACAACAAAGGGTTAGGTGGCATCCATCATTTAAGTTGCCCTTGTTTTTGTAAATAGAACAGCTACCAAGAAAGTTGCAAATTTAAATGTACAAACTGATTAGTGACCTATATGCCCTGAAAATTTGGACAAAATTTATATTACGTATAAATATAAAGCAATGAGATTATTTACCCATGTAGTTTATAGAGTGTCTCATTACCATACAGTCATACCTTATCAATCCTAAGAGATTTGTGAAATAATTTTTAATAACAATTTTCATAGATACATATGTTTGATTTGAATACTATACTAATAATTTAGGACAATGAAAAGTGGTTCTCTTTTTTCTAAGAAAGGAATCCTGTTCAGTAATTTAGTAAAAATATTCCAATATTTTCTCCCTTCTGTCTTGTATATTCGTATGCCAGAGTAATTTAGTAGTTGGGAAGAATAAACAAAATTAATTTCTTAAAGAAAAATATTGTTTTAGCATGCAATATTTTAGGCATCCTGTGGTGCTGTTAGTTTTTCCTACCTATATTATTTACATCACAATCATGTATACTATTTACAGTTCTACAGTTGTTGTCTCCTTGTATTTTTAAGGCTTCCAGTAAATATTTACAATTTTTTCAGATATATGTCACAAAAATAAATATGTATTTTTAAATACTTTTGTTAGTGAACTTTTTTCAGAGATCCTATCTGGACACTTCAGAGAAGTACTGTAGTCAACAATCTTGTGCTGAATTTTCTGGACTCTTAACTTTAGTCAATAAATTTCTTGAAAACTTACTTGAACTCTCCCAGTTAACTATGAGATTTGCTTTCATTTGTCCATCAATGTATCCAGAAAAACCTGAAGTTTTTTAATCTATGAAATGTATGATATTATTTGGAGATTAGTTATTTTGATTAATCATAAAGATGGTGTATTTCTATTAACTAGAAATCTAGACTTGATGAATTATCTTACTATTACACAACCCACCACCTTCCAAAATAAAGTATCCTACAGATTAATGAAAGGTTGCCATTCAAAATAAATGAACAAATAGATTAAAATCTAGTTTCAAAAATTCTGATAAGACCATCCATAATAAATGTATTTATATACAGTATTTGTTTATGCTTTTTGAATTTAGATTTCCATCTACTATTTTGGATTACAAGATTTGATCAGCTCTGCTTTTATGTTTAATGTCTTGGTATGTTTATTTAACCACCAGGATTGTTTTTGTAAGGTGTCAGTTTTATAATCGGTGTTCACCAATCTTTGAGAGCTCAATAAGTGGAGAGGATACAACACGTCTGGAAGTTCCAACATTATTCCTGGGGGTTTCAACCTTAAAAATTGGTATTCTAATAGCATGGCGCCTGGGAACTCCACCAAGGCCTCTAGGAACTTCAAGATTAGCCCTGGGAACTCCAAAATTATCCAAGGGAACTGCAGCATTATCCATGGAAACACCAACATTAGCCATGGGAGTGATAACATTATCTATGGGAACTCTAATATTGTCCCTGGGATGTCTACCGTTATCTCCAGGAATTCCAAGTTTACCCCTCATTGAAGTAGAATTCTCAACGCTGGGATTGACAGAATGTTCTCCAGAGGCTGACAAAATGGCATTTTGCCAAGTCTCTTTGATGCTCTCTTTTTCCTTTGTCTTTTCTAAAACAAACATAAAAGTTGCTTGTAAATTATTGAAGATTGGCTTCTGTTTTGAGAATAAATTCTATAAATTAGAATGACACAAATTTGTCTAAATTTGATAGAGGAAGACATAAAC